>JANAVB010016600.1:4898116-4925134 GCA_029216955.1 Iris pallida
ACAATGTAAGAGACTAGGGTTTAAAAGGAAGAAAATTGAAGAAAATAGGAAGAAAACATACCTAGGGTTTGCCAGAAGGAGAAGGAATGGAAAAGAGAAGCAATTCTCATCATGTGATATTAAATAGGGGCTGTGGGAACCTACTTGGCCGGCAACATCATGGGTGGGATACAGTTTTCTAATAGTTGGGCTTGGGCTTCTCTTTATAGGTTAAAATAAATTATAAATCAAGGGTTCTAACTTAATGTTTAACTAATAATTTCTAATTAGCTTCTAACTTGAAACTACTAGAATAGGATTACTAACCCTAACTAATCTTTCTACTAAGTCACTAAGTCATGGTGAGACACTAGGCTAGGTTGCACCAAGGCTATACTATCAAAAGGCCAAAAATCACAACACCAATTATATAATATATTAAAATAATCAAAAAAATTATAATTACCAAAATACCCTTAACTAGAAAAATGGATGTGACAACTATTATATTTTAATACGATGGTACGACCTAAGGTGGGTAGACTGTTCCTTGGTAAACTAGGACTTCCAATGATTCAATTCCTAATCTTGTCCATTTGTGTAATTTTATCTTCTCCCCTCTAAATCCTATCATCCTATCATAAAATTCTTATTGCTTAATTATTTTCCATTGGCCATAGGTAATTATTATATTAATATTTTATTTCCAATCCATTGAGTATTGATCCTAACTTGATTCTATAATCCATATATTACTTCTTAGCCAGTTTTATTGAAATTTAAGACATATATGATTTTTCTCGATCCTTGAATATTATAGAAATAAAAATTAGAAATTTTTAGCTCTCTTGTATTCAACCACTTTCCCAACCTATTATTTAATTTTCAATATTGATACATAATTGATCATTTTATTTTTTAAAATTGATACTTTCACTTTAAGGATAGATACTTACACTTTTTTTTTTCATATCGACTTGTTTGAATTTCCAAAAGCTCCTTTGAATTCTTATGGATATAGTTGGAAGAATATTTGTTGACTTACAATGGCAAGACAGAAGTGCACTGTCGATATTTATTTAAATTATCGAGATTATGGGTTTCCTACAGCCAGCAGCGCATTGGCGTGGCATGATCCCTAAGTTGAAGAAATTTTAAGTAAGCGTATGTTATCAAATATTATTAAAATTATGTCTTAATTGTCCTATTTGATCTTTGAGTTATTATGTCAATAGGGGATAAAGTTAATAAAATGTTCTATATCATATCATATGTGAGTCATGAAACCAAGAGTTTACTGCAGCCAGATGTACACTGGCGAGGCATGGATTCTCGGTTAAATGACTTTGGATATACTTATGGTTTCGAATATTATAGAGGCCACATACTTTTTGGCATATGACCTATTAATTTTCATGGTTCGTAATTTTATGAGCTCTCGATTAAAAATCTGATTAGTTCTTATCCTATCATTTCTTGAACCCTTTATTTTATCTTTTTAGTTTTTTAAATCATTATTAATTTTTTTAGAAATCATCTAAACCTATTTTAAATTCCTTCCACTAGATTCATAATCATACATAAATTATGATTCTATGATCATGCCTACAATATTGATCATACTAAAACAATTTCGGTTTGGTTCATCCTTAATGACTTTCTAATCGCAACTAGACTATTTTGATTATGTTTCGATCGCGTCAATTTGTAAATTTTCTAGATTTTGACTCTGTAATCGTGCCTAAATAATCTTGCCTAAATAGTTAATCGAGTTAATCCTGCCAAAAGAATTTGAATTTTGATCATTCCTAAATGACTTTGCTCGTGATTAAATTATTTTGACTATAGTCGTGCCTACATTTCAAACTCTATTATTAATGCTTAGATTTTATTCCATTATGATCATGACTATTTCGATCATATTCATACTTGTGCCAAATTTTTAATCATTCTTGGATGACTTTGATAATTAGCCTTGATCATAACTACATCCTACTTGTATCCAAGTGATTTTAATCCTGTTAGACTTTGTCTAACTTTTGATCATTGATCACGCTTATAAAATTTTGATTAGTGGTTAATCATGCCTAGTGACTTTTCTCATTTAGCTAATCCTATTTCGGTTCTATCCTTAAGCATGCTTAGAATTTGACCTTGACTAGATCCTTGACCATATAATTTGGTCATAGTTTGATCATGCCTAAGCAATTGTTCATGTTAAACCGATATCTTTGATCATCCTTAAACAAAAGTTGATCGTGACTCAGTCATAATATATTTTGATCGTGCTAAATCGTATTTTTTTGTTTAATTATTTTGATTTTATTCGCGATTATGCGTGACTAATTTGATCAGGAATTATATTATTCTCTTGATTATATCAATTGTCGTTCTTATTCAAATCGATTGAAATTTCGTTTCTTGATTATATTTGTAGCCGTACCTAATCGTACTCTTTGAAATTTCGAGGACGAAAATTTTCTAAGGTGGGTAGATTTGTAAGCCCACCTCCTGATTTACAAATTTTTATTTTCTAACTATTTATTTTATTTGAATATCATGATTAAAAATACTTTCTCTTGAAATGATTAAAGATTATTTTGCTATTATTTTTGTATTTAAAAACACTAATTAAAATTTATAGTTTGAAAATGCTATTTAATTTTTCTAAAAACGTATGTTCTAGAATTTTTATTATAAAATATGTTGTAAAAGTTTTCCATTTATGTTTAAATAAGATTGATTTTATATATATATATATATATATATATATATATATATATATATATATATATATATATATATATATTTTTTTTTTTCTTATATATATATATATATATATATATATATATATATAATATTGATTATATAATTTAAATAAGATTATATATATAAAAAAAAATATATATATATATATATATATATATATATATATATATATATATATATATATATATATATATATATATATTGATTATATAATTTAAATAAGATTTGTAAAAGTTTTCCATTTATGTTCTTGAATTCTTACGGTGGTGCATGGTCATAATAAAAAGGAAGGTAGACGAGAGCTTAGCTCTTCTTCAATCACAATTTAGATTGCCGTGGATGGTTGGTGGGATTTCAATGTGATTGCATCAGCTGATGAAAAGTTTGGAGGTGCTCCGGTTTGTCTTGTTGGAGTGAATGAACCCTTAATTTCCAACTGGGGTCTGGACTTGATTCCCTGTCGTACTCAGGTAATTGTTATACATGGGTGAAAGGTGATGACGGTCCTCATAGACAAGGTTCTAGGTCGGATAGATGGCTCATGGATAGCGAGTGGCATGCTTGGGCTCCCCTAACTAAATGCTTACATCTCAATCGTAGTGAATCTGATCACTGCCCTATCCTCATTACTATCAAGAGTAGTTATGACTCTGATAGGAAACTTTTCAGATTTTTGAATTTTTGGACCACTCGTGAGGATTTTCTCAATGTTGTTACTGAAGCTCGGAGGTCGGTCAACCATGATAATAGCTTGGTTCGTGTGGGGATTCGGTTATCAGCAGTTAGAAGAGCTTTGTCAGCATGGAGCCATCAATCATTTGGGAACATTTTTCAGGAAGTCAAAATTGCATAAGATAATGCCCTAGCAGCTGAATTATCTTATGAAGAGGATGAAACCATGAGAGAAAATTGGATGAAGGCTAAAGCTAACTTGAAGCAAAGACCGAGCTATGAGTATTCCTACTGGCGGCAAAAGGCTAGAATCAAATGGGATGGGGAGGGTGATAAAAATACAAAGTTCTTTCATTCTTGTGTTTCGGCCAAAAGGAACAAACTTCTCTTACATGGGCTCATCAAGGAGGATGGCAGTAGTCTCAAAAATTTGAAGGATATCCAGGACGAGGCTAATGACTTCTATAGTAAGCTTTTCATCCCTGCTTCTATAATACATCAATCTGATTTTCTAGATATGGTGCCTGTGACTATTACAAATGAAGACAACATTCATCTTACGGCCAAACCAACTATGGAGGAATTAGTTGAAACTCTTAAGAGCCTTGATCAAGATAGTGCACCATGGCCAGATGGCTTTACTGGTAGATTTTTCAGGGCAGCATGGGATGTGATTAGCAAGGATATCCTTGATGCGGTTTACCTTTTCTTCGATGGTTTTGCTTTCCCTCGGTTAATTATTAGCACTCACCTCCTCCCTATTCCTAAGGTGAAGGATCCTAAGACAATTAAAGACTACAGGCCTATAAGTCTTTATAATTTTGTCAACAAACATTTCTCTAAACTTCTTGCGATAAGGTTGGCTCCTTTCATTCCTAGGTTGATCTCCCCAGAACAGAGTGGTTTCATAAAGGGAAGAAAAATTATTGATAATGTGATCATGGCCCAGGAGATGATTAGTTTGATACATCACAAACACTGGGGAGGGAATGCTGCTCTGAAATTGGACATGAGTAAGGCTTATGACAGAGTTCATTGGGCATTTCTACTGAAGGTGCTTCGTAGGATGGGATTATGCAATGAATGGCTGAACATGATACTTTATCTATTGGACAATGTTTGGTTCTCGATGTTGATCAATGGGAGAGCATCGAGTTTTTTCAAAAGCTTGTGTGGCCTGAGACAGGGGGATCCTATATCACCATTATTATTTGTCATTGCTGCGGAGAGTTTTAGTTGCAATTTGAATAACCTTCGTAATAGCTCTTCCTTCATTCCTTACTACTCACCTAGTGGTTGTCAGATTATAACTCATCTAGCTTATACAGATGATGTTATTCTTTTCTCGGAAGGGGATAAGAAATCTCTACAGAAGATGATGGACATTGTGAGTCAATATGAATCTGTTTCTGGCCAGAAGATCAATATTGAGAAGTCAAGTATTTTCCTTTCTCAGAGTATAACTCAGAATAGAATTGATGAAATCAAAACTTCCTTTGGGTTTGCTGTGAATCAATTACCAATGACTTATCTTGGAGATCCTATGACTGCGGGCATGAGGAATGCGGCTATGTTTCATGAGCTTGTATCCAAGATTCGACACAAAATTAGTGGTTGGCATAACAAGTCTATGTCGATGGGAGGTCGTCTTATTCTTCTTAAGTCTGTCCTTACTTTGATACCTGTGTATACCATGGCAGCCTGCACTCCTCCTGGCAGTGTTAGTAAATGAATTGAAGATATGTTCTAAAGTTTCCTATGGGGATCCAAGAATGGTCATGAAAAGCGATCATGGGTGTCTTGGTCGAGAGTGGCGACTCCTAAACATGAAGGTGGACTTGGAATTCGGAGATTACAAGATGTAATGGACGCGCTTACTGCGAAGCTTTGGTGGAAAATCAGGACAACTCAACCATTATGGGTTGCTTTTATGAGAGCTAAGTATTTCCCTAATATAGATCCTTTGCAAGCTCCTGCATCTCTGGTATCATCTCACATTTGGACGTATCTTCTAAAGGGCAGAGAGTTGGGGGACAATCATATTGAGAGGGTACTTGCTCAGGATGGATTGGAGAACTACATATGGTCTCCAGGAAGATCAGTGCTATTTACTATTACATCGGTCTCGGAATGTCTCAGGAATAGACAGGACACTTATGCTAGGTTCAAACATATTTGGGGCCCATGTATACCTGTTAAGTCCATTTTAATGTGGCACATTCTATGGCAGAAGCTTCCAACTGATGATGTTATCCAGCGGCTTGGGTTCCATCTTGCTTCGGCATGCCACTGCTGCCCGAGTCCTGAATTTGAGACTAGCAGTCATATATTATCTGAAGGTAAACTTGCTGATACTGTTTGGAAGAAGTTCACAATTTTACTCCATCTACCTAAGAGTACTAGACCAATAATTCAGAGACTCAAAATTATGTGGACTAGAAGAAACAAGCATATTAAGCAAATTACAGCAGGCGCTATATGTTTGGTTCTATGGAAAAATAGAAATAAATGGAGATATGAAGGATATACATATGATGATCAAAAAATCATCTATGAGGTAAAGAGACAGATCAAGAAGGTCATGACTCGATGTTCACTTGCCACTCTCCCTGATGAATTGCAGTAAAAGCTTTGATTTTGCTTTTGTAATATGAGCTATGACTCTAATTTTGTAACCTGAGTTGCTACTCTCATGAAAAATCAATAAAATCTTAGTGTTCTCTTAAAATGTGTGTGTGTGTATATATATATATATATATATATATATACATATATATATATATATATATTGTTGTTGTTCACCATATTTACATATTTTCTTTCTAGTTGTTGTATCTTATTATAGAGTTTACCTGTTTCATTTCCTACTATACCATGATGTCTGTTATTTTCTAGTTTAAATTCTCATATATATGCTATTTTCAAGTCTTGTAAATTCTATCATGTCTTGAATAGCTTGTCATATGTGTGCTTGTTCCATTCCTGACTGAAAACCAACATTTTTCAGACAATCGCCTGCTACATTATGCTTTGTACCGTTGGAGAAGGCATAGGTATGTTGGAAGGCCAACCTAGAAGGATTGGTTTTGCCATCCAAAAAGGGTTGGTGGCGCAGCTTGTTGCCCGCTAGCCATATATTTCGGTACAATCGTTCTCTCTTAACTATCATATCTCAGGATGATTTTATATTCAACTTAAAAATTAATTAAAAAAATAGCTTAGTTGTTTTATTTTATTTTATGAGACTTGTAAATTCTTCAAATGTAAAATTGTGAATGTTGTAAATTTGATTTAGTTATTGTGAAATGAGCAATAAGGTTATTATGTTATGTGATTTTGAGCATTATGGCTAGACAGCGTTCTACCGTCGAGACTACGGTGTAGGCTGGCTTGTGCACACACTCGCATCCCGAAAAACGGGTGTGGGTCGTAACACTCCTGCACACAGACAATAAGATACCTTGCAGTATCAATAGTCTACTACACACATATTCTTTACTGGATGCATAAGAACTAAAGCCTTGGATAACCTGCTGCACGACATACTAGCAGCTTACGGTTGTTGCAACTGGTGTGCATATGATTCTGCATACTATTACCTAGGCTAAAATTACCCATTCCTGCTGTAGTTTTCTCCATGCACACATGCAGTTCCCTATAGCAGGAATTACCCTCCTGTCTCGCAACACACCATAATCTGCATTACCTACCCCAAATACCCGTGCACTGACTTGCCCAACTAATACATTATACTCCCATTGATGCGGTTTACAAATGAACTCCTGCACATTATAATGTGCTGACATACATGTAAGTGTCCAATATTGACACAACCCACACATTGATGTACCTGCCATTCCTAGTAGGGACTGTTATCTCATGACCCTACATAGATACCTTCAAGCTACATGGACACAGACATTTAGTTTCCCGTATTTATAATGCAGGGTCTGTCCAGATCAAAACACTCACACAGAGGATGCATAGCTACCCTATCAGGACACATAGCATAGACCTTTCTCTGATATACATTAATCCTAAGTTGATACACCTAACTGCCTGTTACCACACGCTGATACACCTACTACACCCAGGTTGGTACATGTCAATCTAGCTCTCATTGTATTGCATAAACACAAAGTAATCAACCTATTATTTAACAATTATACTAGTTTATCACTTATCACATATAAACATATATTTGTATATGTCCTGATCCTGTATACATCCCTCCATAACATTCATATGACCTAACCCATCATATCCATAGGTAATATCCAATACATTACTATAATTTAGATGAATAAGACCCCAGTTTAGAATCTAAATGTAATCGACCCATAACCCAAATACTTGGTAGGCATCACCTCTGAACTTAGACACTTATATGTTCCTAATAACTTATATTTCCTAATTAAACAGAACAAAGGTTTTTAATTCCGAAAATGGGGGTTATAAATCTACCCACCTTAGAAATAAATTTGTCCTCGAATTTAAAAATATCTACCATATACATAAAAAGTATCAGTCAATTATCAAAACTAGAAAACATAAATCATTAGATGAAAAATAGTAGATTCTTTTTAAATAGAAAGATTAATCTAATCATTGGTCAAAGAAGGATGGATAGGACAGGAATAAAATATACATGAACTAGGTTATGGCTTTGAATCTTAGAAGATTTACAAAATTTGGGGTAGGAGCAGGCAATAGATGGAAAACAAACGAATTTAGATAACTAGAAAAGGCTAGTTCAAGGAATAGAGTTAGAGGATTCTGACCTACATGACCTCCCGTAAGAATCTTAACCTATTCTTTCAGTATCTAAAATTCCATCATTCCCATAAATCGTTATCCTCAAAATATTTTTAAAACATAATCATCCATTTCAACTAATTCAATTTATATCAATAATTTACTATCCAAGTCTTCAAACTCATATCATAATCTTCCAAAAATTTAAATTCCTCAAAATATTTAAAATTCAATCTTCATAAAATTCTCTATTCTATAATCTCCTAAATATTTAAAATCCAATAGATCTTCAAATTCTTATCACAATTTCGAAATCGTTCTCTTTCAAAAATTTAACCTCAACAATAAATATATATTCATTAATTAAGAAAAAATTTAAACCTCACGCATCAAAATGTTAATGACTCTGGAACTCAACAATCAATTAATCTCTAAGATTTGATTTACCAATCAAAAAACCTACCTACCTTTGTTTATACCATCATAGAAAAACATAATATTAAATTCTTATATGAAAATAACTCAATGTGAAAGTTCTTCTTAAACCCATCAAACCTCAATTTCAACGGTTATTCCTAATTTAATCATAAAGCCTATTGAGTAACCTTAACTACCCAAGCAGTCACATTTAGTCAGGTCTTTCCTATTATTTCTACTCCTATTCATTCTCCTAAAAATCAAATCAATCCTAATTATGAATGAGCACTTTCCTAGTTTTAGGCTCGCAGTAGTACGACTAAGTTAGGTACTACCATGAGTTCGCATAATTTTGCAAAAACGGACATGCATGGGCCACCATAAAAACTTGTCACGACCCGCTTCCCCTTTTTGGGATACGAGTTCGTTGCCAAGTCCAGCCTATGCTGCAGCATCCAAGGTAGTATGCTGTCCAGACCTCAAAGTCAATCTCAAATACAATAAAATTATATCTAGTTGCCCATTCACAATAATTATTCAAATTCAAACCCAATAATACATCGAATAATATTCGGGAATAAACCCGATAAATATTTTAATTCAAGAACCATCTAATCTAAGTAGAATCTATGGTTGGCCTGGAAGATACCTCTAACTCCATCCGAAGAAACCCAAAGCAAGATAGCAAGTCATCAAGAATCTGTCAACGGAAAATAAAGTACCCTGTCAGGATGAAAGCAAGTACAAGTTTAAACCAACATGATACAAGTACAATATAAAGCAATATAACACTAAACATGGAAAACAATGATCAATGAAAACATAAACAATATGGACAAGAAAACATGCAATATGATTAGCTAAATAAGAAAATACCAAGTATGAAAAGACATAGACTTATGTAAACAATAATAGTGCACGTGTCATGAGAAGTACAATATTCCTACACGTGGACAGCTTGGGCGAACTATAAGAATATAAACGGTCCGCTCCCGTAAACAGAAGAGTTGCCAACAACAAAATCTGGCTTTGTCAACATGCCTAGTAATTTTACCCCTCTATTATCCATATCTCACAATCATGTAGACACAGTCACGATAACGATCATGATAACAATGAGAAAATATAAACATTAGTCAATCACTCAATTCTCGTGTGTGTAAATAGTCAAGACACGAGAAATATCATATAAAAGTGAAATATAACCATATAAAGTAAATGCACATAAAAGCGTAGACAAGTACTTGCTCGGTTTGATAGGAGTTGACTGCAGCGATATGAACCATTTTCAACTCAAAGTTAGAGATTTCATTTTCCATCATGTCAGCACAAAAATAGTCTAAGATCTCAAAACTACATAAGGTGATCTCAGATCATAGGATGGACCGTGCCATTGAGTCCGCAATAGTGAAATTAGCTAGGGATGATATAGAGAGGTTCGAGATTTGCAAGAAGATAGGAATATGACTAGCCAGGGACAAGATTTGATAATTAAAGAAATTTGAATATATAAATAAATAAATATTTTTGAAACTATTTATTATATATGAAAAGTATATTTTTATTAGTAAAATAGTTTTAGATAAATAGTTGAACTCACAAGAAATTATTTTTATAACAAAACTATACTTTGCTTGTAGTAAATACTACAACCGTATTTAATATCATAATATAAGTATATTGTAGGTCAAAATCTTATTTTAAATTACCACAAAATATATAGTAATTAATTCAAGATTATAAACTCGATTTTGAAATGACATGTAGAGCCCAAACTAAATATTTTTCATACATATTTTTTTAATATTATTCTAGAATAAGTAATGCTAATGACAATAAAAATAATTAATAATAATTTCATGGATGATAATAATAATAATAAATAATAATAAATATATATACACACAATGTTCTCTCACAGTAACTATAACAGTCATAATAATCATAATAATATTAAAATATAATACTCCTACTATTATACTACACATATACTATATGTTGCTAGATATATACATATATAGTATTCATTATACATACTGATATTATTTATAAATTTATAACCAATATTACCTATAATTACTCTGTTCTCTGCTCTTACTCGATTCTCTGTACAAATCTTGGGAAGTGAGAAAAGAATTATGAGAACACGAGAGAGAGGAAAGAGAGAGCATTTGAGCAGAAGATAAAGAAGGAGAGGGAGACGGAGCGTAGAGAAAGAGAGATGGAGCAGAGAGTTTCCTTCTCTAGAAACCTCGAAAGGAAGGTTAGAGAGGTCTCTCCGGGAAAGGTATCTGAAAGCGGGCTCGCGACTGTGGCGGAGTCACATGGACGACGACTACAGCGGAGTTTTGGTGCAGCGACCAGGCACGCAGCTCGGCAAACGATGCTAGCACACGGGGACACGCCGGAGCTGGTGCAAACTATGTGACGTTGCTTTCGAGGCAAGTAGCGATGGAGCTTCGGCCACTGCGGTGTCAGCTCTAGCCACAGTCGAGCACGACGTTCGACTACTCTAGGCGGCCAATGATGGCCGGAGTCGGGGGCATGCATGGCGGTGAGTGAAGGTTAGGTTAGAGTTTTGTTTTATATTTGCGTTGGTGGTCTGTTGTTTTATAGCGATGGTGGAAGTAGAACTAGGGCTTCGGCAATGGTGGCGGTGATGATAATGGACGCCATGACTTTGAGACTCATCTCACGGTATTTATATTTGTATACAAATATGTATTTTATATTGTATTCGGCATTTTCTTGGATTCTGGGGAACCGGAAGAAGGCTTAATTTTTGAGACTTTTCTATGAAACCGGCATACCGTCGGCATACCAGTCTGTACCAACGGTGTACCATCCGGGCAGATTTTCTACTTTAGAGATATTTTTGATTCAAAATATTTTTGTTTAGATATTTTGATGAATAGTGCTTAGATATTTTGATGAATAGTGATGATACATTCTATTATCCATTAGTATCTTGATTTTCTTCTAAACAGTTGAGATTAATCTTGATCGAGTCGCGGATCGCGATCGGACGATCACGATTAATTCACCTTCTCTATATATACGATTACAATTTTTTTTGATTTCTCTTTTACTTTCTCTTTCCACTCTTCATTCCTTCTCGTTTCCACTTTGTTTTCTTCGGAAACTTGGAACTTGGTCTCGATACCTCAGAGTGTGGTTTCTGAACCACTCTTGGTGGTGCATTTGAAGAGTTGGGCTTGGAGCTTTATTAGGCAAGTACATCTTGCCGAACTACTTAACGTTTTAATGCTTTGTTGTGGTTTTTGTTTTCTTATTGCCTTGGTAGAACAGTATTTTCTACTACTTGCTTTACTAAATATGTTTCATTATGGTCATTTTGCTCATTCCGGAAATTTTGTCTTAACTAGGCTTTCGTTATCTTGTTATGCCTAATTATTTTCTAGTAGGAAACTCCGAATCGAAAACGATACCGGGGTGATTTTCCATTAGACTTAGTATACATGCTATGTACGACCTTCCCTTAGTATTGTTTTCATGGTCATACTAACTTTAACAACTTTTGGGACGGGATTTAGTTTTTAGGACATATTTCGAGCCATTAGTGTTGTTTCTCTGTCAGAATCGGCATACCGACGGTGTATCGGTGTGTACCGACGGAATACCAATTTTGTCAGCCACCTTTTAGTTGAAAAGCTGATGTGACACATTTCGGCATACCAGCGGTGTACCGATCCATTCTGGTGGAATACCGGTATGGCACTTAGATTTGACAGAACAATTTTGCCTATATAAATCAGCATACCGATGGTGTACCGGTGTGTACCGTCGAAATTCAGATCTAGTACCCAAGTTGTATATTTTTTTATTTTAATTTGATTTCTTGATTTCTTCTTGCCTAATGTTTTACTGTACATGCTATGCTCAGTTTACTGTCTTGCTCTGTCATGCTTGGTTGGACTCGGTACATGTTCATGTCTTGCTTCTTGATAGTGGCCTGTCATGGCGAACTCTTGACTTCTATACATGCCTAGCTTGCTTGGTAGTGGCCTGTCAGGACACACTCTTGATTCCAGTACATGTCTAGTTTACTATAGTGGCTCATCGTAGCACACTCCAGTGAAGTAAAGAGGACGGTCGTACCGATTGTCCTCCAACAGCATGTAATCTTGGGTGAAAGTGATATTTGGCATGATTTCTATTACACTATGACATTGAGGGCATGCCACAGGCTTGTCATCTGATTTTTTTAATATATGCAAAACAAGCATCAGCTTGCATCAGAGCTTCGCTTAATATTTTTTGAGTTTCCTTCAAGAGATGATGGAGCTAAAAGATTGATAATCTTGCTGGAGTATTGGCTAGTTGAGCCAATATGTCAAAGTTGTATTGTTTCTGAAGACCTTGCAGTGAAGTTGTCTTCTTCAGGTTCTTGTCAAAGCGAACCTGCTGCTTGCCATTATCAGCCGTTGTTAGCTAAAAGGACCCAAGTCCGCTGGTAGAGCTGATGTTCGAGGAGCATCAGGAGCAGAAGGGGGAGTGACAACTTTATTCTCTTGACCATCTGGGTAGTCTCTAAGGTAGAGTCTACCAAATCTAGTACTAGTCAAGACTTATTCTTCATAAGCAGGCGAGAGAGAAACCATGTTACAGGTCCTCACTCGTGCTTTGCCCTTGGAGGGCTTCTTTCGCTAATGGAGAATTGAATGATCTATCCCAAATCCAGTCCAACACGAGACCTGTTGTCCTAAAGTCGTAAAGATAAGGGTATCAGAGACCCCTTTCCGTTATTCAAGCCTGGGCTTTCTGAAAGTCATATCACATCTTTATCATCAATTCACCAGATTGCTGACTGTATCAATGGAATTCAGGTTGGTAGTTGACTTCTGATGTCAGCAGACAGTATTCGAAGAAGAATGTGTAGATCCTGCCGGAATAAAAGTAGCCTTTAAAAAAGGAACACGGTCATCAAGCGAGGAGTGCACACTTAAAGTAATGTTATATTATTTGTACTTGGTTGAATTCTTTGATTTAGTAGAAGGGACGGATGTCATCTGCTCGAATTTATCGACGAGGTCCGAATGAACCCATATAATCTTGCCTTTGGCTGTTGACAGTAGAACCAAATCGATATTTCGTGCTGGCAAGAGGTTGACAATCTCCATAGTTGCCTTCGGAATCGGGACGACACCATTGGAAACTAATTGATGAGAAAATTCTCTGAATTATAGAGAAATAACATTAGCTGTCACCGTCTTCTCATCCTTTCGGAGGGTGATTGCTTTGGCGTTGATCAACTTCTGGATCTTTCCTTTGAGCACATAGCACGCCCTGGTTGTATGCCCCAGAAACCTGTGATACATACAATATTTAGGATTGTCAGACTTACGTACTTCATCTGGCCGTTTAATTTTTGGCAGTTAAAGTTTATTTATTTTGATTAAGCAATCGAAGATGCTCATGACGTCGTCGTCGTTGAAGGAATACTCTTTCTCAGGTCATGGTGCTGCCCTCTATGAAAGTGCTATTGTTTTAGATGCTAACTGACCTTTGTTGATGGCTATGGCCTCTTTGCCTTTGTGATTGTTTTAGTGACTACCGCTGCTGGTTGCGGGATGCTTATCTTTGTCAAGATTAGGCATTGGAATGCCTAGTTGCTTAAACTTCTCAGTACTGTCTTCGGCTGCTTTGGCACTTACTATAAAGGAACCCCAATCTTCAAATTCTGTAGGTCCCATCTACATCCTGACGATGGGTAACAAGTTTGATTTGCATGTATCTATCGTCAATACGTCCAGAGTACCTAGAGGCATTTTGAGTGCCTCCCGTTGGAAGTGCTTAATAAAATGTTCAACTGTTTCATTTGGCTTTTGTTTGATTTTGGTAATGGCGGATATAGTCATGTCGTGAGTCCTTTCATAGAATCGTTCCCAGAACATACGCTTCAATTCTACGAAGGATGTTATGCAATCATCTAGCAGGCTTCGATACCAGTCTTAGGAACCACCCGTTAGACATTCAACGAAGACTCTAGTAAGTAGAGCATCATTCTGCTGAAGGTGATCAGTCATCAACTCAAAGTGATTGATATACTGACTCGGAGATGTGCTGCCGTCGAATAACATTATGGTCGACGACTTATATTTAGGTAGGAATGGAACTTCTTTCCACTCTGCAGGATAGGGTTGCTTGAACCCTAATTTCTGTAAGCCTTCCTTCTTCTTGAAAGCTTCAAACTGATTTCGTAGAAGCTTGACCGCTTCGAGAGGATCTCCTGATGCTTGAGGAGTAACAAATTGATTCGAAGGATTTGGAGGTGGGACTACATGGTAAGCACTACCCCCAGCACCAGAATGACTTGGAGTAGCTTGTGCATGAAGGTGTACGACATCCGGGACGGTAGTATTTGGAAGATGATGTGCTCCAAGATCAGTGTTGATAGGCATGAAACCTGCTACGTGCTTTTGGGTTGAAATTAGATTCACAACGAGTGGAACAGCATGTTGTGCCATGATTGCTGCATGCATCCCTGTAACCATGTCAGCCATTGCTTTTAGGTTGGCCTCCAGAGCAGCGATTCTTTACTCTTGGCTAGCAGAATTGGAAGCGTCTGAAGTTACGTGTAGGCAACTCTAGAGGGGATGAATAAAGTTTGTGTCTATAATCACCAATTTAAAATTAACTCTATAACAACTCCACTGAACAACTATTAAGAGAGTAAGTAATCAGAGATAAATGCGGAAGTAAATAGAGATCAGGAGAGCATACGCAAACACCGTGATTTTAACCTGGTTTTCCTCGTGGAGGACTAGTCCAGGCCTGAGAACTCTTGCTAAGGATTGAAATCCACTATTTGTGAAATAGGGTACAACCACGTGCCTTTACTCAGAAGAGCACGCCAACTTCCTTCAACTTCGCAGAGGCGAAACTTGGAATTGTCCAAGTGACTTTTCTTCAACTCTTGCACACAACTTCTAGCTGATATCGCACTGAGCACCTTGGGCTAAGGAGAGTTGTGGCTTAGGAGATGTGGAAGAGTGGGGCTTAGAGTAGTAGAGCTTAGAAGTCTTGAATATTTGAAGGTAAGAGATGATTTGAAATGGAAGAATTCAAGCTCTATTTATACTAGTCTGAGAAGGCAGAAGTCGGCCTGAATTATGTCGTAAAAATTCAAATTTTTGAATATTGGACAACTAGTATCAAGCAGGCCCTAAAAATTAGTGTCTTGATTTTTAGGAGACAGAGTTCGGCCCGAATTATGTTTAGTAGGGGCCAGAACTATGGAATGGGCTTTGGATGTATTGGATTGGTTTGGTGATGTCTTGTTTTGTTTGGTGGAGTAAGTCTAGGCTCAAGGAAGCTCAATACGACTTAGTGTACATAATCCTAGACTCAATAAAATGAAAAGTACAGACTCCGTACAAGTACAATTACAATTATCAATATGTTGATGACGACGGTCTTGAGCTTGATATGTTGTAGCCGATGGTCTTGCTTTGAGCTCATTGTGTCATATTGGATCATGTCAAATATTTTTTTGTTAATTCTCTAAATTAGGTTTACTGTGATCAAGTTTGTGTCAACAATCTCTCCCATTTTGATAATTGACAAAAATGATATTTGTATGCCGCAACATTCATACTTGGACACATGTTGAAGGGAATAGTTTGTAATGAGTAGCTCCTCCGTAAATCGATACGTCGGCTCCCCCGTAATCAACTATTTTGGTTGTGTCCTGATACAAACATCTTTTAAAAAGCATAATATAATATCCAAGATCATATGATATCCAACAACATATAAGATCACAGATCACAGCAAATAGACATACTTCTCCCCCTTTGTCATTTAGCAAAAATAAACATAGCTCCCCCGTAAAGAGAGACAAATATGACAAATTAAGGTAGCAAACACACAACATATAACCATAACCAAATCTCATAAGAGACAGTTAAGCAGTTTTGATAAACCCAAAATAAACTAGAAGTTCATAACAAGACAAACTGAAATCTAAGAACATAGTGCAAAGAGCGCTAAAATATAAAAATAATAAAACCATAACTAAAGTGAACATCAGTAGCAGCAGCAGCAGGTAGAGGACCACCACCATCATGGAGCATGGGAACGGGATGGACCGGCCGACTCGAAAGGCTCGCTAGCAGAGCATCGAGGATCAACGAACGCCACATCGGGATCCAAGTATCGCCTGGCCCATGGGTCATCAATCCGGTAACCTTCATGAGAAGGGTCCCGACCCATAGGAAATGGCATCGTGGGATGTCGGGCCATGTTATACTGGATATGTACAAAGTGTTGTTGATGGCACTCATCTGCAAGGTAGTCCGGTAGTCCAGCTGGGTCTACCGATCGGCTTCCAAACGGAAGCGGTCGTGCAATATATTGCGAATGGAATTGAGGGTTGCTAGTGGCTCGGGCTGTGGTGCATCGGAGTCAGATGACTCCTCCCCAACTAGAGCAGGAGGAACAGAAGCAGGGGCAGTCCTGCGGGCCTTGGACAGAAAGGCAGAAGCAGGTAAGATCTGACACTCGTCTAAAGAGACATTGAAGGCACGGAAGATCAATGGAAGAAACATCGCATAGACAAGCGATCTGGGTTTCTTTCTTGCACGAATCATCCAATCCATCATCGTACGAAGAAAGTTAATTGGAATAGTAAAGTGAAGAAAGTAGAGGGCAGTAATTTCATGATAGGAGACCTCATCGGTAGATCCTACTTTAGGCAGGATGGAGGAGAAGATAATCTGATGGTGTTCGTAAAAATGGTTGTTGAGATACTTAGCCCTAAGTTTGCTAGGACAGGTGTTGGGTTCACACATCATGTCATTGAAGCCTTCAAGAGTGATATCTCCAACGAATTGGAAATCACGGGCATCACCAATTTTCTTCCATGTGTTGGGATCGAGAAGTTCAAGATATTCGACAAGATCAAAATCATCGAACATGATATCAATACCGTCGATCCGAGAGTAAATTCGGGTGTCATCATGAGTTATATTGTAATAAAACATTTGTATTGCATTAAGATATATGACAGATTGAGTGGAAACAAGTTCATCGAGACAAAGATCCTTGAAGTTTGGATCAAAGTCGAAAAATATCATAAAATTTATCAGATGTCCCACCACAACACTTCTAGAGCAAAATTTTGAGTACCACTCATTAGATGCTTCTAATGAAATTTTTTTTGCTCATTATTGGTGTTGGCATTGGGAGGTGGGGGAGGATTGAATAAAGGGTGAATGGGTTGGACATCTTGAGGAGGAGAATGAGGGTTTGATGAAGAGGCACCTTCGGTTCGAGCCCTCTTTCCTCCATTAAAGAGTCCAGGAGCCATATGATAACTAAACACAAGGAAATAATGAAAGAGTAGATGGAGAACAAGTGTTTATAACTCAAAATAAAGAAGAAGAGTTGAAGAGAATCTCTAAAAACCTTGAAGTTCCAAGTTCGGAAGGAGGAGGAGCACCAACAATGGAGTATCTTGGTTTAGGGTTCGAAGAAAAGAGCTTTAGAGAAAGGTTGAAGGTGGTAGCAATGAAGAGAGACTCAAAATTTGTATATATGAAGAGTAGGACCGACTGGGTTGATTAAAACGTGGCCCTTGGATCAAATCAGATGAGTGGCTGAAGGTTCTGTCACTAAGAACACAAAACTCGGGCCGAACTCTGCCTGGCAGAGGTCGGTCCGAGTTTTGTGTTCTTGGTTCCAGAACTCCAAAAGGCTGAAAAATGTTGATAATAAATAAAAAGAATTATCTTGAATTAGCAATGATGAATGATATTAGCCATAAAATAAATAAGACCTTGCGACAAACTTTGTTAAACAATGATCGGTACAGGTGAATCGCCTCAGGTTAGCTGTAGTGGCCGGATCCCAACTAGCGGTAGTCCGATGACTAGTACACTGTGTCGCTTAGACTTTTATGCCTTGTTGTCAGAAGGGCCCTTTCGGCTTGTACCTAAAGTAATTTCACCATGTACGATGTTGTATTAACAACTATTTATGCAGGTACAACTTATTGTACGATATTTTTATCCAAAATTCCTAATTCTCGACGAAGAAAATTGAAACGCTCTTCGGTTAGTAGTTTTGTGAAAAGTTCTGCTAGCTGATGATCAGTGTCAATAAATTCTAAGTTAATAGTGCCATGCATTTGTTCATCACGCAGAAAATGATATCTAATTTCTATATACTTAGTGCGTGAGTGACATACTGAGTTTTTGGTCAGATTGATTGTACTAGTGTTATCACAGAATATTGGTATGTGCTTAAACAGTAAATTACAGCCTTCAAGGGTTTGCTTCATCCACAGAATCTGAGCACAACAACGACCAGCTGCGATGTATTCAGCTTCTGTTGCGGATAGTGTGCCAAAATTTTGCTTCTTGTTAAACCACGAGATTAAAGCCTTTCCTAACAAATGACACATGCCACTAGTACTCTTACGGTCGACTTTGCATCCCACAAAATCTGTATCGGAATATCTGATTAAGTCAAAGAAAGTAGTTTTGGGATACCACAAGCCCACCATAACAGTCGCTTTAAGTTATCGAAAGATACGCTTAACCGCGGTCATGTGTGATTCCTCAGGGTTATCTTGATATCGAACACACAAGCAAACACTAAACATGATATCGGGACGACTAGCAGCTAAATAAAGTAGACTACCGATCATATATCGATAGTTACGTTGATCAACAGGTTTGCCGCTTTCATCAGGTTCCAGTTTTGTTATAGTAGCAATAGGAGTACTGATTGGTTTGATGTTGTCAAGATCAAACTTCTTCAGCATATCCTTTGTATATTTTGTCTGACTGATAAAGACGCCTTATGAGTATTGTTTGACTTGCAGTCCAAGGAAGTAGTTGAGCTCCCCCATCATGCTCATCTCAAACTCATTCTGCATACACTTGACAAACTCTTGGCATAAGACCTCATTAGTAGACCCAAATATGATGTCATCCACATAAATTTGTACTAAGAGAATGGTGTCATCAAGAGATTTTATAAACAGTGTCGTAACAATTTTCCCTTTTAAAAAACCTTTGTCAAGTAAGAAAGTGCTAAGGCATTCATACCAAGCTCGAGGGGCTTGTTTGAGGCCATAGAGAGCTTTCTTAAGTTTAGAAACATGACCGAGAAATTTATGATTTTCAAAACAGGAGGTTGCTTAACAAAAACTTCTTCTTTAATAAAGCCATTAAGAAAAGCAGTTTTGACATCCATTTGAAAAAGTTTAAAATTTTAGAAATTTGTAAATGCACAAAGCATGCGGATTGATTCAAGTCGTGCAACAGGAGAATATGTCTTATCTTAGTCGATACCTTCCTCTTGGTTGTATCCTTGAGCTACAAGACGGGCTTTGTTGCATGTGACTGAACCGTCCTCATTGACTTTGTTACCAAAAACCCATTTAATACCGATGATCGAATGATTAGCAGGTTTAGGAACAAGTTCCCAAACTTGATTTCTTTCGAACTGGTTGAGTTCTTCTTGCATTGCCGATATCCAAAGTTTGTCAGATAAAGCTTCTAAAACATTTTTGGGTTCTACTTGAGAAATAAAAGTAGTGCTAGCTATAGAGTCCCTTAAAGATGATCTAGTACTTACTCCTTTCGATACTTCACATATTACCAGGTTTTTCGGATAAGATGGTGTAAACTGAAACTTCTTTGGTAAGCCTTTCGGAGAGTTGGTTACAGGTGTTGTATTCACGGGTATAGAAGTTGATGGTCTGGTGTGCATGTCATCATCATCGGGAATAGAAACTGTACTATTATTCTCATCAAATGTGATGTTAGCAGATTCTTCAACAATCATAGAGCTTTTGTTGAACACTTTGTATCCTTTACTCTTGACAGCATACCCAAGAAAAATACCTTCATCAACTTTGGCATCAAACTTGCCTAAGTCGTCTTTTGTATTCAGAATAAAGCAGCGACAACCAAACATTCAAAAATAAGAAATAGTTGGTGTCCTACCAAACCAAAGTTCATAGGAAGTTTTCTTCGAAATAGGTCGAATCAACACCCTGTTCAAAACATGGCATGTTGTACTGACAGCTTCAGCCCAAAAGTATTTCGGAAGAGAAAATTGATTCAACATAACTCTAGCTATATCGTAAAGAGTCCTATTCTTCCGCTCCACAATACCATTTTGTTGAGGAGTTCTAGGACACGAAAATTTATGATTAAAACCATTTGATTCACATAACTTTTTGAAATCAAAATTTTCGAATTTGCCGCCATGATCACTTCGGATTCGAGTAATCATGAAGCCTTTTTTATTTTGAACCTTTTTAGCAAAAACTTCGAAAACAAAAATCGTATCACTTTTATTTATAAGAAAGAAAACCCAAGTAAATCTAGAAAAATTATCAACAATTACAAAAGCATAGAGTTTTCCACCAAGACTGGCTACTCTACTAAAGCAAAATAAATCCATGTGAAGTGGTTGCAAGGGTGGGTCTAGCAGTACTTACATAGTTAATGGATTTAAAGGAGGATTTGGTAGTTTTGTTTTACTCACATTCGACACATACCGTATCCTTCTTGAAGGTAATGTTAGGAAGTCCTCTCACTAGCTTCTTGGATGACAGTCTTGATATGGTTATTTGTATGACCAAGACGCATATGCCAAAGTAGTCTTTCATCTTTGTGAGCGTAGAGGCATCTTCCTGTATTGTTAGTATCTCTAGAAAGATAGAATATATATATATTATATTCTCTTATCCCTTCAAAAATAATATCTCCAGATGATCTATCATATATAGAGCATTTAGTTTTACCAAAGTTAATATCATATACATCATCAGCAAGATGACTGAAGCTGAGCAGGTTATGCTTTAACTCGGTCACTAAATAGACATACTTAATGACGGGAGAAGGAGGATTGCCAATAGTACCATTACCTATGATATAATCTTTTAAGTTATTTTCGAAGGATACATATATCCTTCCCTCTTCATCAATAGTGTTGCGAATAGATTTGTATTTCCAATCATGTGTCGCGAGCATCCACTATCGAGAATCCACTTGCTTCTAGAGGATGAAGTAAGGTCCACCTACACTATGAGTAGATGTGACCTTTGGTACCCAAATATTTGAGGGTCCAGAAAGGTTAGTCTTTGGTACCCATGCATACAGTTTTAAATCAACTAATCTTCTAATTCTACACTGTGGTGAAGTGTGTCCATGTTTACCATAGTAGTGACATGTAACATATATATTCATGTTAGGTATAAGATAATAGTGATATTTATGTGTTTGATGTACTGTATGAGAATGTGTGTACATAGGAGTATGTCTATTTGTGCCATGAGTATGTGTGGGTGTTCTTCGTGCTGCATGTGGATAAGTGTACATAAAAGCATGATTGTAAGCAGCATGAGTATATGTTTTTCTCTTGTGATGTGTATTTTTGTGTTGAACAAACTTTTGTTTTGTGTACGTGTTGTGACTGTGAGACTGGGTTTGAGGCTGAACAGCTTGTTTCCCAGTTTGATCTCTAATCTTTTAGAGGTGTCACACATATCATTATACTTGGCAGTTAGAGCATCAATTCTTATAACAACAATATTATACTTCTTTTTCTCATCAAGAAATTCCTTATTAAGTGCTATAATATCACGTGTTGGTTTTTCAATGCGAGATTCGGCATCGTGTAAGCTTAATTTAAGCTTGGATACCTCATCAGTGTTATCCGTGGGTGATGTGTCTCTAACATTATCAAGTAAACATGTAAGTCTATGTATCTCAACTTCATGAGTTTTGATCTTATCCTTTGCATGTTTATACTTGCCAAGAAACTTCTTGTGATCTTCAAGCAAGTCACTAAAGGCATCACCAAGTTCATCAAAGGTAAAGTCATCAAAAGAATCGTTTGTTACCTTTTTGGACATTACCATTAGGCAGACATTTGCTGAATCTTGGGTCCACTTAGTCACTGGCTTCGCTCTCGTGCTAAATGCTTATGTTGGCACATTTTCGAGAGGTTCGCCTCTTGTACGATCTTTCATATCGGCTTTCTTTCTTTGCAGTAGGACAATATTTTCTGACATGCCCCATCTTCTTACAGCCGAAACAGATGGGCTCTTCATCGTCTTCTTTGTGTTGTTCCTTATTTCTTTGGTTGAAGCGAAGAAACTTTTGAAGTTACGGACCATTAGTACTTGATCATCACCTTTCAGAATCATCGTCATCAGTATCTTATGGAGCAACCTTTTGGGGATGAGCTCTTAGTGCAATTTCCTTTTCCTTTGTAGCTGCTTCTTCAAAGTCTTTGAGATCGAGCTCATGCGTCATCAGCTTGCCTACAAACGTTTCTAGAGACATGGTGGTGAGATTATTCCCTTCCATGATCGTCGTGGCTTTGGGATTCTAGTTCTTCATTAATCCCCTTAGTACCTTGCATATCTTCTCATGGTTGGAGTAGTCCTTACCAAGAGAAGATAGAGGGTTGATGATGTCGAGGAATCTAGTAATCATCTCTTTGATCGTCTCATTGGGCTTCATCTTGAAAGCTTCGTACTCTTACGTCAGACGACTAACTTTTTTATTCTTTTACATGTGTGGTTCCTTCATGGGTAACCTCCAGAAGCTTCCATATTTCGTGTGAGGTAGAGCATGCAGAGACCCTGTTGAATTCAATCATGTCTATATCACAGAAGAGAGCATTAATAGCCCTAGCATATAGACTAGCCTGTTTCTTTTCTTGGTTGATATATTTGTAGTGGGGTTTGTCAGTGAGAGTCCCCTCGACAGTAATTCTAGTAGGCTTCTTGTAACCATCAGTGACGATGGTCCAAAGATTAAAGTCTAGAGACTGCAGGTAGAAACTCATTCTAGTCTTCTAATAGGTGTAGTTGGTTCCATCAAATAGGGGTGGCCTATTTGTGAACTGTCCCTCACAATAGTTGGTAAAAATAGGTTGTGTGGTTGCCATGGATCAGCTCTAGGATGTTAATCCAATATCAAAAGAACAGAGCTCTGATATCGAATGAAGTTAATTATATGCAACTCTTGAGGGGGGTGAATAGAGTTTGTGTCGATAATCACCAATTTAAAAAGTAACTTTATATCAACTCCACAGAACAACTATCAAGAGGGTAAATAATCAGAGATAAATGCGGAAGTAAATAGAGATCAGGAGAGCATACGCAAAAATAGTAATTTTAACCTGGTTTCCTTCGTAGAGGACTAGTCCATGCATGAGAACTCTTCCTCGGGATTGAAATCCACTATTTGTGAAATAGGTTACAACCACGTGCCTTTACTCAGAAGAGTACGCCAACTGCTTTCAACTTCGTAGAGACAAAACTTAGAATTGTCTAAGTAACTTTTATTTCACTCTTGCACACAACTTCTAGCTGATATCGCACTGAGCACCTTGGGCTAAGGAGAGTTATGGCTTAGGAGATATAAAAGAGTGGGGGCTTAGAGCAGTAGAGCTTAGAAGGCTTAAATATTTAAAGGTAAGAGATGATTTGAAATGAGAGAATTCAAGCTCTATTTATACTAGTCTAAGGAGGCAGAATTCATCCTGAATTTTGTCCCAAAAATTCAAAATTTTGAACGTTGGACAGCTAGTATCAATCAGGCCCTAAAAATAAGTGTTCTAATTTTTAGGAGATAGAGTTCGGCCCGAACTCTGTTTAGTAGGGGCCAGAACTATGAAATGGGCTTTAGATGTACTGGATTGGTTTGGTGACGTCTTGTTTTATTTGGTGGAGTAAGTCTAGGCTCAAGGTAGCTCAATACAACTCAGCGTACATAATCCTAGACTCAATAAAATGAAAAGTACAGACTCCGTATAAGTACAATTGCAATGATCAACATGTTGATGACGACGGTCTTGAGCTTGATATATTGTAGCCGATGGTCTTGACTTTGAGCTCATTGTGTCATACTGGATCATGTCAAATATTGTTTTGTTAATTCCCTAAATTAGGTTGACTGTGATCCAGTTTGGGTCAACAGCGTCTTGCTCTTCGTTCATTACATAAGCAGATACTTCTCACAATACAGAAGATGAGCTAGTAGATACGATGGTCTGATCAGAGTCTTTGCTATCAGCATCGAAGTCCAGCAGACTGCTACCTCCTGGGGTGGAATCAGGAAGACTTCTTTGATCAAAGAAGTCTCCATTGGAATCAAAAAGATTCTTTTGGCCGAGGAAGTCTCGGTTGGAATTAGGAAGATTTCTTTGACCGAAAAAGTCTCGGCTTCTTGGCCTTGTGTTTTGGTAGACCCCTTCAGTAGAGTCTAGGATTTGACTGCGGATTTATCGACCTGAAGGTCATGATGAATTACGCCTCGGGCATCTTCCACCCTAGTGCTACGAGATGCCATATTAATAGAAGCAAATAGCAGTTCATCTTCATTTACCAAGATGACATTAGGAGATTGAGAGTGATTGAAAGATCGAGAGTAATTCAAACGGTTGAACCCCACTCGCTTTGCTAGCTTACATCATCATTTGACGTCAATTTCATATGAATGACAACGACGTTTATCATATGTTATCATGTCACCTTCAACTATTAAGATCATTCTATGAAAGCCAGGGTAATTCAAGCGGTCAAACAAAGACCGTTTGACTGTCTTACAGCAGCACTTGATTACAATCTCATGATACTGGTTACAGTGATGTTTAGTCTGTTGAGTCATTGCTATACGGGATGTACTCGCTATCTTTCGCTTTTATATAATGAGTTCGCAGAGATCAGGTACAGTAGCAAAAAAAGAAGAAAAAGAAGAAGAAAGAGGCAAACTCTGCCTGATTACATTAGGAATATGGTGTCTATTCCTAAACTTTTGAGTTCCTACGTGTACAGCGCAATACTAAGTTCATTAGTATAGGTAAGTAGATTATGGCTCTTAAACGCTTTCACTGTGCGCGAATTAGTGGTAGGCGCAGATTGCATTAGAACCTTTTGGCATGCCATCTAACACGCTTAAGAAAGTTTTGTTCTGCACCCATTGAGATAGGTGCACATGTCAGTATCTAGCCCCACTAGATTGTTGGTCGGTGACACTTTCAATCTTCAAGTTCTGTCCTTGATATGCGTAGAGTAGGGAAGTTATGGCTCTGGCCTAATTGGTGTGGAGCACCCTGGCACAAATTAGATTGTGTGGAGTGTCAGCCCCTGTTTTTCAAATTTGATTTAATTAGTGTTAATTAGTTGCTAATAACATATTTAGCTTTAAAATAATTTATTATTTTTAGGAATTCTTTTAGAATTTTTAAATAATTTTTAAATAGTTTTTAAGTTAAATATATCAATTTGTAATTTATTAAATATTTTAATACATTAATTAATTCAAATATTTTAATTAGCTTTTGCAAATACTTGAATTGTTTTAATATCGGTTTGCAAATATTATTTGCAAACTTATCCTGGGGAGGGACCTAACCATAATTTCCTAACCTCCTAGGGACCTAAGTGCAAACTCCTCTCTCTCCCCAACCCGATCACCACCGCCTTCCCCTAAACTTTCGACGACCCTAATCGAAACCCTAACCCTAATCCGACGTCCCCACCGCCTTAGCGCCCTATAAAATGACCAACCCTCACTTCCCTCGACCCCCACCACCACGACCCATCTCGCCAAGCACCGCCCCCTTCTTCCCCATCTAACTTCATCGAAACCCAAGCTCCGACCATCCCCCGTTCAGCCTCCACAGCAGTCGCCATCGTCATCGACCACCACCCAACGGTTTGCCACGACGAGCTGGACCCAGCGCCAACTAAGCGCCACCGCCACAACGCCTACACCCCCGATCGCCCCCTCGACAACCCCCATTCGTCGGACACAAGTAACCCAGAAACTGTGTCGTGCGTGTCTCGACTCACACATGTGGTTCGCCCGGACACGACGACCCCAACCCTATGCTTGGATACGCGTATTAGGACTCGTGCGTGTCGTGCTTGGCACTGATACGAGACTCGTGTCCCTAACTGTCAGGACACGAGGATACGAGAATAAAATTCGAACTAAATAACGGGTTCGATTTGTTTTATCGGGTTTAAACCCGCTAACCTAAAAACCTAAATACACTAAACCAAACCCTACCCCTAACACACACGCGGGCTGACCCCCTGGCCAGCCCGACCGAGCCCAAAACCAGACCCCCTGGTCCGAGTTCGAACCCCCTTCCTATTTTTTTTGTTTTTTTATTTATATATATAATAATAAATATAATATATATATAATATATATATATATATATATATATATATATATATATTATTATTTACTTTAATATTAAATATATATCTATATATATATATATTTTTCTTTATATATATATATATATATTTACTTTAATATATATATATATATATTATAATATATATATATATATAATATATAATAAGAACAATATATATAATTATATATATATATTATATATATATATATATATATA
>JANAVB010016600.1:4926974-5091974 GCA_029216955.1 Iris pallida
AATTTTTATATATATTTTAAGTGCTGTTGTATTTATAAAAATAAACAACAGAACTCATTTTTAGTATATTTATGTTTGCAGATTTTTAATAAATATTTATGAGGGGTTTATAAATTCCAGAACAATTAGTATAACTTTCTATATTCAACAAGGATCATTTTGGTACTTTATTTTATATAAAATAGAGCTTTTTGTCTATCTCAAAAATTGTGGAACATAGTGTACAATTTGATTTAATTATGGCATAGTTAAGACTCGCAACTTTTTGTGTTATTTTGAGTTATAGTCGTATTGAACCCCACCCCACCTAGTGTAAAGACCCTAGAAAGTTAGTTTGAGTATTGTGGCACCCCACATTGGTCTCCTATGCTAAAGTCACCATTTGGCTAGGTGTCCAATCAGAAAGTCGTATTGCACCACTAGTGTCGTAGTGTTTAACTTAGTATAAAAACTAAGTTGATGTATTTATTTCTACAGTGACGAGTCACCAGGCATCTATAGCATTTTTATCGCTGCTTTGCTTTGCTAGAGACAAGTACTTTTACAAACTTAACATACTGTTACATCAATATACTACGAATCCAACCATGTTAAATGCTGATCCTTGGGGTAGCAAGTTAAATCTTTACATATAGTACTTTCAGTCACTATAATGCTTTGAACAGTCTTTATATATCTCTCACATGATTAGAATCTGGGTTATAGGGAAACTGTCAGTAGCATACATGATCATGCCCCCTTATTCGTACTTACGTACCGAGCAAGGTTGACATTTCATGTATACCTCGTCGTAGGCGTACCAGTCGTATTTGTACGTATGTACATCTATCGCTTCTTTTACTTGTACGGAAGTACATTTTATATACTTGTGCCACAATATATTTACACTATTGACGATCACGTACCTGCTACAGTTTTAAACATTATATATACATCTGTCTATATGACATATGTGTCCTTGTCATGATAGATTATGAGATGCCACGTTTCCAGTTTATTCCTCTTATGTTCATTTCATGTTTCGTATATTAGTTTTCTAGAAACAGTACTTGCTCCCGTCCTGATAGGATAATATTGTAGGTATTCTTACTGAGGAGGAGTTGCTCTGTGACTCATATTATGGAGTTACTGCCGAGGAGCAGGCTTTGCCCTACGAGGATGTACCTGCGGAAAAACTCGTCTAGTTTGCGTAGTTGCTCGGGATATTTAGTGTAGTCATGTATTAGACTACGTATCTTGTAACTGGACCAATTTTAAATTTCGGACTTGTACTTGGACTTATTATTATATGAGATAACTTTTGTGTTTGGAGCATTTATGACTCTTATTTACTTATAGAACTGTTAGCACATTTAGTCTTATCTTGTTATCTCTAGAACAGCTTACTGCATTTTATCTCAAGCGTAGGCTGGACATGACTCGGCCCGGCCCAACAATTTGGGTAGCGGGTCGTGACATATTTTTAGTGGTGGCCCATGCAGGTCCTGACTAAATTGTTCGGTTACGTTATTGTACCAAGCATGCCTGCAATTAGGAACTTAAGGTAATTAGAATACATTAGGAATGACGCTTAGAACACCTAGAGGAATACTAGGATTGCAACATAGGAAATACATCACATGCTTGCTATTATAATTAGATTTCCTTGTCTATGATGGTTTACTTTAAAGAGTCCTTATAAGTCCGTTTTATTTTATTTAGATGGTGCTTACTCGTTCATCCCAGTATGTTACACCTGAGAATGACCCACTCCCCATCCAGTCAGCTGACCAGTTGACCGATGCACCTCCACCTCCACCTACCATATTCTCCCACTCCACAAATCCACAAACCTAGATGCCTCCACCACCTTCCACATCACAGTCCCAGCAGGACCCGATACTCCCACCACCACCTATCACTATACCTACCCAGGCTTTCATCACACTCGACGGGAACCAACTGCTCACTCTGATCCAGGTGTTCCTAACGACCCATCAGGAGCAGACCACCCTACTCCACCAGAGCATGGAGCGTTCTGAGGAACGTACCGTGGTCCCACCACCTGTAGAGCCACGGGAGAGAGCAGGGACAATCAAGGACTTCATGGGTCTGAACCCCAAGGAGTTCTTAGGGACTGAGGGCCTAGTTGTAGCAGATGACTGGCTAGACTCGGTAGAGAGGAAGCTCGTTGGAGTTAGGATGCCGGATGACCTCCAGGTCGAAGCAGCGGGATTTCTGCTGACAGACATGGCAGGAGTTTGGTTCCGGAATGAGCCGCTATTCGCGAGAGAGAAGGCCACTTGGGATCAGTTCAAGACCCAGTTCAAGAAGAAATTCTTTTCGACCACCGCTAGGGTAGCCATGGGGCTACGATTCTAGAACATCCAGCAGGGGAACCGTTCTGTCGATGAGTATGCGGCAAAGTTTAGTCGCCTGAGCCATTTCGTTCCTAGTCTAGTTGCAGACCCTGAGGAGATGACGTGTAGGTTTTTCCATGGTCTAGTTCCAGACATTGGCATTCTTATAGTGGCGAACGGTACGAATGACTACTACCAGAGCTTAGAGTTGGCCCGGAGCATAGAGGAGCGTCCTCAGTCTTGCAAGAGGCCGGCTTCTGTACACCTTGAAGGACCGTCCAAGCGTCAGACTTTCCAGCAGAGAGCACCGATGTTGCACCAGCAGACATACTATCCTCCCACACCACATCACCCGACCCCGCCAGTTAAAGCCCCGGGACCTCGACAGCAGCAGAAGGGAGCAATGTGTTCTTTCTGTGGAAGTCCAGGGTATGATTACTCCATCTGCAGAAAGAGGTTGAAGCAGTGTTTAGTTTGTGGGTCTGCCACCCATCAGATTCGGGAATGCCCAGTAGCCAAAGGACCTAGAGGGCCGCTCCCGACTCAGCAGCAGAGATTTGTGCAACATCTGCAGCAGCAGAAAGGACCCCAGGGGAAGGCTTATAATCTAGATCTTGAGCCGGAGCTGGAGCAGGTTTCGGAGCTAGATTATTTGGCTGACGTCGTCACAGGTCATGTTTATTTGCATACTTTTCTAGCTCCATGCTTGTTTGATTCTGGTGCATCTCATAGCTTCCTGTCATTAGAGTTTTTGCATAAACACCACTTAGTAACTACACTTACCGAGAAGATTAGTAGAGTAATGACGGGAGGCGGACCAGTGCCCACAGAGCTATCTATAGATGCTCTATTACTATAGCCGAAAAAGAGTTTAGAAGACAATTCTTTGTCATGCCACTCCCCGGTTATGATATCATATTGGGGATGGACTGGCTTAGCTATGTCCATGCAGCTATAGACTGTCATGACGGTAGTATTCTGTTCAGTGCCCCAGGCACGGCACAATTCAATGTCAGGAGGACAGGGTCGGAGATCAGCCTAGAGCCGAACTGTTGTGCGACAGTTGGGGAGTTAGCACCGACACACCCTATCATTAGGGAGTTCATGGATGTATTCCCAAAGGATCTTCCAGGACTTCCGCCTGACAGAGATGTGGAGTTCACTATAGATTTAGTACCGGGTTCATCACCAGTATCCCGGGCTTGCTATAGAGTAAACCCCAAGGAGGCCGTAGAGATGAAGGAGCAGATTGATGACCTGTTGAAAAAGGGTTTCATTCGATCTAATGCTTCTCCATGGGGAGCGCCAGTGCTCTTTATGCCTAAGAAGGATGGTACAGTTCGGTTGTATATTGGCTACCGGGCGTTGAATGCCATCACCATTAAGAACAAATATCCTCTGCCCAGGATAGATGATTTGTTCGACCAGTTAAGTGGGGCAAAATTGTTTTCCAGGATAAATTTGAGATTCGAATACCACCAGATAAAGGTCAGGGCAGCAGACATCCAGAAGACGGCGTTCAATACGAAGTACGGGCAATACGAGTTTCTGGTGATGCCATTTGGTCTCTCAACTGCGCCAGCTGTCTTTATGAATTTGATGAATAAGATATTTCACCAGTATCTGGATAAGTTCGTCGTAGTGTTCATCGACGATATCATGATATACTCGAAGACGTTGGAGGAGCATACAGAGCACTTGCGGACAGCTTTGGGGATTCTGAGACAGGAGAGGTTGTTTGCCAAATTGTCGAAGTGCGAGTTCTTTTTAGACCGAGTGGAGTTTCTCGGCCATGTAGTTACTGGAGAGTAAATCTCGGTGGATCCCAGGAAGATTGCTGCCGTTGAGACATGGAAGGCTCTGACGTCAGTTTCAGAGATCAGGAGCTTTCTGGGTTTAGCCGGCTATTATAGAAAGTTCGTCCAGGACTTTTCTAGGATAGCTGAACCCATGACGAAGATGACGTGGAAGGACGCAGAGTATATCTGGTCAGAGGACTGCCATGCAGCATTTGAGGAGCGGAAGATGAGGCTGACTACCGCTCCAGTTCTGACATTACCTTTAGGATCTGGAGGTTTCACCATATATAGCGATGCTTCGAAAAAGGGGCTAGGATGTGTCCTACAGCAGCATGAAAAAGTGATTACTTATACATCTAGGCAATTATGGACTCATTAGCAGAACTATCCTACCCATGACCTAGAGTTAGCTGCGGTGATCTTTGCACTCAAGTTATTGAAATATTACTTATATGGAGAGCGTGTAGAAATCTTTACTGACCACAAGAGCTTGAAGTATGTGTTCACACAGAAAGAGCTGAACATGAGGCAAAGACGATGGTTGGAGTTGATGAAGGACTTCGACATCGATTTACAGTAACACCCCGGAAAGGCAAATGTGGTGGTGGATGCGTTGAGCAGGCATCTGATGGCATGGTATCTAATGATAGATCGGCATTTGCGGGAAGCTCTGGAGAAGCTCGGTATCGAGATAGTTCGGCCAGGATCAGTGATACAGATGATGGTGCTTGACATTCAGTCAGGTTTAATGGAGCATATCTGGAAGGTACAGTCTACAGATGAGAGCATTCACAGACTTCGGGCCCAGGCTTTAGCTGGATTGCTGGATGATTTCACCATAGCAGAGGATGGATCCTTGAGGCATGGCAGCCAATTATGCGTGCCGAAGGGAGAGCTGATAGAGGCAGTCTTACAGGAGGTGCACCGATCGAGATATTCTATTCACCTTGGTGCTAACAAGATGTACCATGACTTGGGGGAACATTTTTGGTGGCACGGGATGAAGAGGGATGTATCATGTTTTATTTCGAGATGCCTATTTTGCCAGCAGGTCAAGGCGGAGCGCCAGAGGCCAGCTGGTCTGTTGCAGCCATTCTCTATTCTCGAGTGGAAATGGGAACACATTACGATGGACTTCGTCTCAGGACTTCCTCGTTCCAAAGGAGAAAAGTATGCCATTTGGGTCATCGACAGGCTGACGAAGTGTGCGCACTTCATACCCTTCAAGGTGGGGCTTTCCACCGAAAGGTTGGCAGAGCTATACATGCAGCAGATAGTTCGCTTGTATGGAGTACCAATGAGCATCATATCGGACAGAGACAGCAGATTCATGTCCCACTACTGGAGGAGTTTGTAAGAAGAGTTGGGCAGTCGGCTCAAGTTCAGTACGGCCTACCACCCGCAGACAGATGGGAAGTCCGAGAGGACGATACAGACGCTGGAGGACATGCTGAGGACTTGTGTGCTGGACTTTGGCAGATCATGGAAGAGCCATCTGCACTTGGTAGAGTTTTCATACAACAACAGCTACCAAGCCAGCATCAGTATGTCTCCTTCCGAGGTACTATATGGACGACGATGCCGTATACCGCTCTTTTGGGAAGATGTTGGGGACAGAGTTATGCTTGGGCCAGAGATGATCACGGATGCAGCAGAGAAGGTCGGGATGATCAGAGACAAGTTCATAGTGGCTCAGGACAGACAGAAACACCTAGGCCGACGATGCTAGTCGCAGACCGATAGAGTTCGCTGACGGTGATATGGTGCTAGTGAAGATATCACCTACTAGAGGGATGATCCGGTTCAGACGAGGAGGGAAGTTAAGTCCCAGATACATCGGGCCGTTCGAGATACTTGGCAGGATCGGAGAGATAGCTTACAGGGTTGCACTTCCACCCAACCTAGCAGGAGTTCACGATATCTTTCACGTATCCCAGCAGAGGAGATATGTTCCGGACCCCAGCCATGTGCTAGATCATTCAGAGTTGGAGATCGGACCGAGCCTTGCAGTTACTGAGCAGCCAGTAAAGATATTGGACAGGAGGGAGAAGAGGCTGAGGAACAAGGTCATACCCTTAGTACGAGTAGCTTGGAGTCGTCACTCTCCGGGTGAATCTACTTGGGAGAGGGAGTCGGATATGAGGGAGAGATACCCTTACTTGTTCGATCGAACCGCTGCGAGGGAACCACTCATTCCCGCTTGATACCTTAGAGGTTAGTTTCGATCGTAGCCTTAGTCATTTGTTGCATTGCTTGTTATGTTCAAAATTATAGGGTCTTCAACCTTGTGAATTTCGAGGACACAATTTTTTAAGAAGGGAAGACTTGTCAGCCCCTGTTTTTCAAATTTGATTTAATTAGTGTTAATTAGTTGCTAATGACATATTTAGCTTTAAAATAATTTATTATAAAAAAATTTCTAAAATTTTTAAATAGTTTTTAAGTTAAAATATATCAATTTTTAATTTATTAAAATGTTTTAATATAGATTTATAATTAATTCAAATGTTTTAATTAGCTTTTGCAAATCCTTGAATTATTTTAATATCGGTTTGCAAATATTATTTGCAAACTTATCCTGGGGAGGGACCTAACCATAATTTCCTAAACTCCTAGGGACCTAAGTGCAAACTCCTCTCTCTCCCCAACCCGATCACCGCCTTCCCCTAGCTTCTGGTGACCCTAATCGAAACCCTAACCCTAATCCGACGTCCCCACCGCCTTAGCTTCCCTATAAAATGACCCTCCTTACTTCCCTCGACCCACCACCACCACCACGACCCATCTCGGCCAAGCTCCGGCCCTTCTTCCCCATATAACTTCATCGGAACCCTAGCTCCAACCATCCCCCGTTCAACTCCACAGCAGTCGCCATCGTCATCGACCACCACCCAACGGTTCGCCACGATGAGCTGGACCCAGCGCCACCTAAGTGCCACCGCCACGACGCCTACAACCCCCGATCGCCCCCTCGACAACCCCCCAGTTCGTCGGACACGTAAGTAACACCCAAGAAACTGTGTCTTGCGTGTCTCGAACTCACACACTGTGGTTCTCCCGGACACGACGACCCAACCCTATACTCGGACACGCTTATTAGGACTCGTGCGTGTCATGCTTGGCACTGATACGAGACTCGTGTCCCTAACTGTCAGGACACGAGGATACGAGAATAAAATTCGAACTAAATAACGGGTTCAGATTTGTTTTATCGGGTTTAAACCCGCTAACCTAAAAACCTAAATAACACTAAACCAAACCCTACCCCTAACACACAGCGCGGGCTGACCCCCTAGCCAGCCCGACCGAGCCCAAGAACCCGACCCCCCTGGGCCGAGTTCGAACCCCCTATTCCCTTTTTATTTCTTTTTTTGTTTTGTTTTGTTTTTATTTTATTTATTATATATATATTATAGATATAATGTATTTATGTATTATATTATTATATATATACTGTTATATATGTATATATACAATATTTGTATATATATATATTATAATTTTTATTTTTATTATATATGTATATGTATATATATGTATACATATATATTTTTTATGTATATATGTGTATATATTATTATAATTTGTATTTTATTATATCTATGTATATATATATATATATTTTTATGTATAATATATATATCTATATATTATATATATATATATATATATATATATAATATATATATATATAAATATAAAAAATAAATATATATCTATATATAATATATATATATAGATATATATATATAAATATATAATATATATAAATAATAATATATATAATATATATAATCTATATATATATATATATATATCTATATATATATATATATAATATATTTAATAATATGTTGTAGTTATATGTTAATTCTACCTTATACAAATATTGTTATGTAAAATTTCACAAGTTATTTTATTATATATTTTGTGATTGTTATTTTCCCAACTTTAAAAATATATTATTTTATTTAAATTCCTGTATTTTATTTATTTGGCCAATTGATGTCCAACCTAGCATGGGTTTTTGGTCCCAATTGTGTATAATACATTCAGAGTCTGTAAAGTCATACTGGACTTGATTCATGGCTCTGGGTCCTGTTATCTGGACTTCGGTTCAATTCGAATACATGGACAAAAATAGTAAATAATTAATTAATTAATTTATAGAAACTGTTGCTTGCTATTTTTTAATTTTGTATATATATTTTAAGTGTTGTAAAAATCTGGAAAAAAATTATATTTTAATACTTTGTTAATTTAGACAATTTATATAATTTTTTAGAATTTATTAAGTACTGTTGGTATTTTATAAAAAAGGAAAACATAACTCATTTTCAGTATATTTATGTTTACTGATTTATAATAAATATTTATGAGGGTTTATAAATTCTAGAAAAATTGGTATAATTTCTATAATTAACAAGGATCATTTTGGTACTTTATTTTATGTAAAATAGAGCTTTTTGTCTATCTTAAAAACTGCTGGAACATAGTGTATATTTTGATTTAATTATGGCATAGTTACGACTTGTAACTTTTTGTATTATTTTGAGGTATAGTCGTATTGAACCCCACCCCACACTAGTGTAAAGACCCTAAAAAGTTAGTTTGAGTATTGTATCACCCCACATTGGTCTCCTATGCTAAAGTCACCATTTGGCTAGGTGTCCAATATGAAAGTCATATTGCACCACTAGTGTCGTAGTGTTTAACTTAGTATAAAAACCAAGTTTATGTATTTATTTCTACAGTGACGAGTCACCAGGCATCCATAGCATTTTTATCGCTGCTTTGCTTTGCTAGAGGCAAGTACTTCTACAAACTTTACATATTGTTACATCAATGAACTGCGAATCCAACCATGTTAAATGATGATCCTTGGGATAGCAAGTTAAATCTTCACATATTGTACTTTCAGTCACTACCATGCATAGAAATGTCTTTATATATCTCTCATATGATTAGAATCTGGGTTATGGGAAACTGTTTGTAGCATACGTGATCATGCCCCCTTATTCGTACGTACGTACCGAGCAAGGTTGGCATTTTATGTATACCTTGTCGTAGGCGCACCAGTTGTATTTTTACGTATGTATATCTATCGCTTATTTTACTTGTATGGAAGTACATTTTATATACTTATGTCATAGTACATTTTACACATATTGACGATCACGTACCTGCTACAGTTTTAAACATTACATATACATCTGTCTATATGACATATGTGTCCTTTCTATGATAGATTATGAGATGATATGTTTCCAGTTTATTCCTCTTATGTTCATTTTATGTTTCGTATATTAGCTTGCTAGAAACAGTACTTGCTCCCGTCCTGACAGGATAACCTTGTAGGTATTCTTACTGAGGAGGAGTTGCTCTGTGACTCATATTATGGAGTTACTGCGAGGACCAGGCTTTGTCTTACGAGGATGTACCTGCGAGAAAACTCGTCTAGTTTGCGTAGTTGCTCAGGATATTTAGTGTAGTCATTTATTAGACTACATATTTTGTAACTGAACCTGTATCCAGTTATACATTTCGGACTTGTACTTAGACTTATTATTATATGAGATGACTTTTGCATTTGGAGCATTTATGACTCTTATTCACTTATAGAACTGTTAGCACATTTACTCTTATCTTGTTATCTCTAGAACAGCATACTATGCTTTATCTCAAGCGTAGGCTGGACATGACTCGGCCCGGCCCAACAATTTGGATAGCGGGTCGTGACAAGTAGGCAATATGCCTTGGTGCTCTGTGCGCATTGGCATAACCCGTTTGGCTTGGCGCCTATGGGCAGAAGGAAGTGAACTATGAATAGAATCTACTTTTAGGGAAGTAGAGTTCTTGTTCAGAGATATTTCAGTACTAATTAGTGTAGAGGCACAATCGAGTGAGTGGGGAACGGCTATAGGGTGCTTTCCCTTATCTTGGGCAGCAGCAACAACAATTGGCATGGTATTAGTCTTTGGAGTCCAAATGGTACACCCCTTGCTTTGAGCAGCAGTAGTGGTGGCGCGCTTGGCAGAAGCGCGCTTGGTACCCCCGACGCCAATCATTTCTTCATAAGAAACTTGGTTGAACTCGATGACCAAGGTCTCCTATGTCGTGTCGAACGATGCAACATTGCATTGAGTTGTCGCCTTCTCGTCGGAGGAGATAGTCATCCCCAGCAGAGTCGTTATTTTCTTTGTAAAAACAAAAGTTTTCTATGAAAACTTAAATACAAACTAAGAAAAGAAAAGTATAAGAGTATAATTGAATTCTGGAAAAGTACAATTTTAGGAATCTGATCAGAAGATGATCACTTTCTCTCTTGGACTATTCGATGTCGGAGGAGAAAAGCTCTTGAACGTGCTGCAGCAACTTTGTCAAAAAATTATGATCATTAGTGATGCCTTAAAGAGTAATTTTGTAGTCTATTTATAAAGTTTTGTGATAACTATCAATCAGTTGCAATGATTGGCGTACAACATTATTTGTCCTACCATGTTCTGTTTCATCTATTTGTACGAACGGTTAGTGTAACTCCTCTTCCCGAAATTTTGAAAGTATATTTTTATTTGAATGAAATGAGAATTTTTGGAACTTTTATAAGTATTTTAATTAAATAGTTATTACGATAGATGACCTTAACCATGGTAAAGATTTGGAGTACAAGATGACCAAGAATCATGGCACGGATAGTGAAGTGGCGTGCTTTGACTAGTGTTTCGCCATGGTAGGGGAATGCCAAGCCATAAGTGTGTCTTAACTAGGAAAACCAGGCCAAGTTGTGACATGACCCCTTTAAATGATTTATTTATTTATTTATTGAGACTATGATATTTAGGATGCCCCGGTTGTACCAATTTAGTCCGGACTGGACCCAAACCAAGCTTAAGCCCCTGTAGTGATGTAGTGCGACCAACAACGTCCATGTAGATATATTTTTTCATCTATATATTTCATAGTTTACTTAATGGCCTAATGGTTATTTTTCTAATTAATTGATATATATATATATATATATATATATATATATATATATTTAATCGAACACTAGGATTTTATTGATTTAAACTTGAGTACCAACTCAGGTTACAAAAGGAGCATAAAGCTCATATTACAACTGAAAGAAACTGTCACTCAAAAATCCTTCGAAGGATTAGCATGAGTGCAATGAGCCATTACCTTCTTAATCTGTCTTTTAACCTCGAACAACAACTGCTGATTGTCGTAAGAGAAACCTTCATAGCGCCACTTGTTTCTATTTTTCCACAATACCCAAACTATAGCCCCAACTGTGATTTGTTTAAAATGTTTCTGACTTCTCTTCCACATGATAACAAACCTTTGATCAATCGGGGCAATGTTGGTCTGTAGTTTAAGTAGACTTGTGAAGTAGCTCAAAACATATGCAGCTAACTCCCCTTCCGATAGTATATGACTGGTAGTCTCTCATGTAGGGCTCAAGCAACAATGACATGTAGAGGCAAGTTGAAAGCCTATCTTCTGGACCACATCATCCATCGGAAGCCTGCACCATAACACACGCCAAAGAAGCACCGACCACTTGGCAGAAATACACAAACCCCAGATCTGCTTAAATCTGTCATCAATATCATTACAAACTCTGATACAATTCCAAGCTGAAGTAATGGTAAAGACACCTATACGACCCGGAGACCAGATGAAATTCTCCATATCTTCATGATTAGGTTGATCAATATGTATATCCCCTAGCTCCCTACCTTTAATGATTCTTTTCCAAATATGAGAAGCAGTAGTAGGAACATGAGCAACAGAAGGATGAGAGTTAGGATAATACTTAGCTTGCATGTATGTCACCCATAGGGAGGAAGTAGTTCGAATTTTCCACCATAATTTAATAGTAAGAGCATCCATGACATCATGTAAGCGACGAATACCCAATCCTCCTTCTTCAATTAGTTTAGTCACCTTTAACCATGACACCCAAAAATGTTTGTCATAGCCAAGCTTGGACCCCCATAGGAAGCTTTGAAACATATCTTCAACTCTCTTGATCACACTAATAGAAGGATTGCACGCAGCCAATGTGTAGACTGGAATTGATGTGAGGACTGACTTCAGCAGGACTAACCGACCACCCATTGATAATGCCTTATTGTGCCATCCACTGATTTTATATCTGATTTTGTTAACTAAGTCGTCGAACATAGCTGCATTACGAACACCTGCTATCATAGGAGACCCCAAGTAAGTCATAGGCAGACTATTGACAATGAATCCAAACGAATTCCTGATCTCCTCAACTCTCTCATCAGAGATACGATTAGAAAGATAGATTCCTGACTTGCTAACATTCACCTTCTGACCAGAGATTTTTTCATATTTCCCCACTACCTTCATCATCTTTTTGATGGATTTCTTCTCACCTCCTGAAAATAGGAGTAAATCATCTGCATAAGCTAAATGAGTTATATAGGGCATCCACTTGGTGAATAATAGGGAACAAAACTACTACTCTCCCTTAAAGTGTTAAGGTTGCAACTTAAGCTTTCAGCTGCTATGACAAATAAGAGAGGAGATATCGGATCCCCTTGTCGCAAACTACACAAGCTTTTGAAAAAGCCTGAAGCATTGCCATTAATCAGGGTTGAAAACCACACATTATCCAGGAGATGAAGGATCATATTCAACCATTCATTGCAAAAACCCATCCTCTTCATGACCTTGTTGAGAAAGGCCTAGTGAACCCTATCATAAGCTTTGCTCATATCCAGCTTAACAGCTGCATTACCACCCCTGTACTTGTGATGGATCATGCTAACCAACTCTTGAGCTAACACCACATTATCAATAATCTCCCGACGCTTGATGAAACCACTTTGCTCTGGTGAAATCAAACGGGAATAAAGAGGAGCCAACCGTCTAGCTAACAATTTCGAAAAAAAATTGTTGATAAAATTGCATAGACTGATCGGCCTATAGTCCTTAATCGACTTAGGATCCTTAACCTTAGCAATAGGTAGAAGATGAGTACTGGTGATCGATCACGGGAAATCAAATCCATCGAAGAACAGATGTATAGCTTCCAAAATATCATGACCCACAATATCCCATGTAGCTCTAAAAAAATCTGCCTGAAAAACCATCAGGGCCAGGAGCACTGTGTTGGTCCAAGCTCTTAAGAGTAGCAAACACTTCATCCCTATCTGGTTTTGCCATCAGATTACTATTGTCATCATGATTAATAGTGACTGGAATTGTGTTCAGGAATTCGGTATCTTGCAGAATTGGAGTTGGAAGAAAAAGTTTGCTGTAATATGCATTGGCCTCATCTTGTATATCCTATAATTTAGTTAGAGTCCTGCCTTTCTCCGATTCAAGACTATGAATGAGAAGTCTATTTTTCGTAGCCGAGACACATGAATGGAAGTATTTAGTGTTCTTATCCCCTACACTATCCCATTTGACTCTAGCTTTCTATCTCCAATAAGATTCTTCATAGCTCACCCTTTGTTTTAAGTAAGCCTTTGCCCGCATCCACTTCTCTCTTAAGCCCTCATCTGATTCAAAAGCAAGTTCAGCAGCTAAAACACGATCTTCTGCCTTCTTCACTTCTTGAAAAATGTCCCCAAAGGTATTGTGACTCCAAGTAGACAAAGCCTTGCGAACAACAGCTAATCGAAGACCAATTCTCACCATACTATTAGGATTATTACAGAGAACCAAGCTTGGGCCACAATATGAAGAAAATCCTCATGTGAAGTCCAGAAATTCAGCAATCTGAATAGCTTCTTATCAGAATCACTTCTACTCTTCATAGTAATAAGAATAGGACAGTGATCAGATTCTGTTCTATTAAGATGAGTGTAGGAGGATAGGGGAGCCCATTCTTGCCAATCACTATCCAATAGCCATCTATCCAATCTAGAACCCTATTTATGCAGGCCTTCCTCTGACTTCACCCAAGTAAAACAACTACCAGTGAAAGGGATATCACCAAGGCCTGAGCTGAGCTGGAAATTACGAAACTCATTGATGCCCACAAAACAAGGCGAAGCACCTCCAAAGTTTTCCTCTGGAGAAGAGATGATGTTGAAATCACCTCCTACCATCCACGAAACTTATGACGTCTCTGCACGTCCTGTAATCTATCCCATAACTCTCTTCGACCTTCCTTTTTATTATGCCCATGGACCACAGACACTAAAGATGGAAAAGGAATCACCGAGCCAGAGATGATAATACTCAACGCTTGATCATGAGAATCAACCTCCACCATGTTGATCCCCTGTTTGGACATAATCCATATATTGCCTTTATAATTTGATACTAAAGATTGGAAACAAAACTTGAGTTGATACGAAAAGAGCTGTTGAGGAGAGACCTTAGGTTCAATGATAGCTAACACCAAGATTTTATGAATGCAACACAATGATTTGAGTCTCTTACTAGTCATCTTGTTTGCAATCCTCTGATATTCCAAACTAGAATATTAAACATTAATGGTTTTTGAAGAGGAAGTTGAAGATGGACCTTTTGACGTCGACCTTGTGTGTCTTGGTTCACTTGGAACTGGGTATATTTTCTTCTTCTCCCTACCCTTCCTGGCTGTAGTTGTGACAATTCCTGATTGTTCATTGATTTCCTCTTCATCTGCAATGTCAGCCCATGTCTTCAGGATTTCTCCTTCTTCTGGTAATGACTGAATAGAGTTGGTGTCATCCTCCGTAGCAGTATCTGTTAGTCCTTTTTGATTAAGATCCACATTCTCCTCTGTCTCCGATATGATTGTGGTGTTTGGTGGCTCCTCTTGAATGGAATTAATCGGTTCCTCTCAAGTATTGGCAGCAGGATCCATGGATTGAGGTCGATCAATCTTATCTAACTGAGCTTCTTCATTTAATTGTGGAGCTGCAATATTGGGTGGAGTGCAGTCGTCGGCAACCGTCACTGCAACTTCATGATTGTCTACGTCTTCCACTGGCTGATCACAATTGACTATATTTGGAGAAATAGCCACCTGAGTTATATTAACCCCCTTCCCATTGGTTGTTGGCTCATTAATTAATAAACCCTTGCCTTTATTGTTGGGATCTATGGAGGGCTCCGCCCTCTTCGAAGAAGCTATAGCAGGTTGTTTCTCTTTTTGAACTTTACAATCAACCTTCGTATGACCTTGGTGAAAACATACTGAGCAGTATTTAGGAATATGATCATATTCTATATGCTGGGTGTATGTGCGTCCTTGCGATAAATTGATACGAACCACTTTAGGAAGGTGTTTACTAGCATCGACTTCAACAAACACACGTGCAATACTAGGACGAGTCAAATCTTCCGTAGCTTTATCAAGCCGTAAAGGTGTACCTATGCCCAGGGCAATGGAAAAGAGAGCATTTTTAGCAAAAAACTGTATAGGTAAACCTGGAAGAGACACCCAGACAGGTGTAATAGGAGATTCCTTAGATGCTAAAAAATCTTTGGTCCATCTGAAAACCCTCATCGGAGCTTTGACAACATACCAGATCTCTCGAGATCGAAGACGAAGGAAATCAATCTCCAAAGCAGGACGAATAAGAACATGCTTAGAATCAATGAGACCCACCTTTATAGTGCCATTGAATTTGAACTCTTCAAACGCTTTACGGATCGCATCAATAGATGGCCGTTGATGTGAAAATTTACCGATCAGAGCGAACTTGAAAGGATCAGCCAAAATCCTTTCCTCATCCTCCGAAAAAGAAATCACAGGGATCCCTTTTAGAAAACGAAGGAGCTCTAATGGCGATCGGTGGTGCTGGATCTGCAGATGCACCCGCCACCACCACCGCGAACGTCGGGTTCGGCACCGAGACCATTATATGCAGTGGCCAAATAGTCCACTTGCACCGAGGGAGACGCCGGCCCGGCCGATGCCAAGCCGAAATCTAGGTGGGAAGGATCAAAGCAGAAGATCGTCGTCGCCAAACCCTAAGAGAGCCTTTTCTCCATTATATATATATATATATATATATATATATATATATATATATATATATATATATATATATATATTATATATTATATATGGGCTGGCTATTTAGCTACTATTGAATTTCTATGATAACTAATTCCTTTGCACTATCTTCGTGCATTAGGAATTTACTATACCCATTTGTACAAACCCATATATAGTTTATTTTCATGCTTATAGTTCTTCTGCTTTTTATTATGTTATCACTTAGTTACTCTAGTTGATATAGATTTATATGTTTTCTTTATACCATGTTTACCAGTTTATTGTCTTGCTTGTATATCATCTTTTCATGACTTGATAGTATAGTTATACCAGGCTTGTTCACATTATAGTTCATGCTAGAGTTGTCCTTACCTATGTCTTGACTGAGTTGTACCTTGTCGTCACCTGTATCTCGACAGAGTCGTGTCATAAAATGAGTACATGTAGTTGAACTGCTAATTTCCTGATATCGTTTTCTCAACCAAAGAGTCCACACTCGGGACGAGGGTTGACCAGTTACACCAGAGAGTCCACTCTCGGGACGAGAATGTTTGTCTTGATCTGTTTACATCCGTGAGTACACACTCGGGACGAGGGTGTTGTCTTGTTCATTTGTACCAGAGACTCCACACCCGGGACGAGGGTATTTGCCTTGAACTAACCCGTGAGTCCACACTCGGGGCGAGGTTTAGTGATTAGTTCAAACCCATGAGTCCACACTCGAAATGGGGGTTTGGTATTCCATTGATCTCTTGTTTACTTATTCTTCCAGTAGTTTATTTATGCGTAGTGGTTTCCATTTCTGTGTTCATAGTCACCTGTCAGTAGCCACCTGTCAGTTTCTGTCTCATTTCCTGTTTATAGCCTGTTTATATTCTTATACATGATAGAACTGTTAGATAGACATGTTTTTATGTATCTTGCTATCTCCCCTGAGGACCTGATGATCTCTTCAGGTTTAGCGATCGCATGGTATAGTTAGCAGAGCAGGATGATAGATGTTTGTGATACACTTACAGGATTCAGGTATTGATATTACGTTTATTATCCGTTCGTGCTTTCAATCCTTATCATGATATACTCTGCTTATTAGCTTACTTTATAGACTCATGTTATTTCTTAGAGTCTAATCGGACATATATGATAGTAGGCTGCAGACCACGACCTATAGTATTCATTCATGTTTTATATTCTTATTATGGATTGAGATATAGATTAGCCTTGCCATAATTAGGAGTGATACCATGGTCTAAAGAGCATTTACGTATTCGAGATGGGCTGGAGTCCGCTCGATACGTAGTTGGCTTGCTTACGAGCTCGCGTTCGAAAAACGGGTGCGGGTCGTGACAGTTAACTTAACTGCATGAGATGCATGGCATTCTACGAGAGAAGTACGCTTGGTCGTGGGCAATGTTGCGTATACGTCCTTCGAGATTAGTGGCATACGTGATGCATCATCTTAATTGCTTCTAGATGAAAGTTGAATGATTGGTGCCAGGTGATGAATGGCACACACTGTTGAGGAGCGCCAATTGGTGAAATATGCTTGGCATTGGTTATGGGAAGAATTGTCTACTTTGCACCAAATGATAAATGGCACAGAGTAACTGACAAAGCTCATTATGCTATATCTAACATAATCCTCCTCGCGGGCCATGCACTCGGGATTTGAAGGGATGTTTCTCGACTGTCGTGTTGTCAGTCATTATGACTGGCGACTTAGATTCTCGAGAAAGCTTACACGTGGCAGTCATGCACCATTTAAAGCCCAGCGCTATTTAATATTGTGCACTATTTAATGTCAGATGCTATTTGATTGATAAATTATGGTACTATTTGTGAATGGCGCAATGCATTCTCTTGGTATTTTTGAAGCTTCTACAGTTTCCAATTTTTTAAAATATATTATGGTACCAATTTACTACTCATGTCTCATTTACTGCTTTACTCAGTATTGTTATGAATTGCATGCTGGTTTTAGTTCATTGTTTGGCTTTCTTTGTGGTACTTGCTATTGGGGGTCTGACCCTATTTGTTTTGTCTAACCAGATCTAGTTGATGAGCCCGGGGATCTTTCGGACCTTTCATTCGATGATACCACCCGAAGCACTAGGGTGCTTGAGTGGGTGTTATTTCTCTTACCTACTCTTTCCTGTATATTCTTTTGAGGCGTTTAGCCACAGAACACATATTTAGCTCGTATTTTGGACTTAACTTTTAGCCTACAGGCTTAGACATGATGGTATATTTTCTAGACTGCAGCTAGAGATGATCATGTATTACTTAGTCATGCTAGTTATTTTATTTTGAATTACTAGCTTCATGATCATCTATATTTTATAGTTTGAGATGCTTTACTATCTTATATGTCTGATGATCATGTCCTTGTACATTACTTACTTGACTGTAAATGAGATATCTAGGATTATTTGACCTAGGATTGACTGTTGGCTTGTAGGAGTAACCATCATCTATACAGCTTATATATTATTTTGGAGTACTGGAGTACTTTGGTATACGTAGCTGGCATGGTCCATTCCTACTTGCCAGTATTCTAGATCTGGGGTATGACATGGGTTTTAGTGGTGGCGTATGCAAGCCTAATTTATTAGATATGTAGGGGTTGCTAGTAATTATCTCAGTCACAAATCTTATCCATTGATATCCTTCGTACTACTATTTATCTCTGATCATTTAACCTGATATCTGCTTTGAGATTGATCTTTCATGTTCCCTCAACCTGATCCTTATGTCCTTCAACTTTTAGAGGCACTGTTCCTGGTCCTTTTGATTAGCTTATTCGGGTTCCAACGATGGCAGGTCATCTTCCGTCTGTTCTACCAGTTCAGGAGGCTCAGCCTCAGCATTCAGGCACAGAGGCTAGAGTCGACCAGAGAGCGAAGTCACTAGTTTTGCCGATTCAGCCAGTAGTACCTATTCAGCTAAAGCAGTCGGGTGTTGTTCGAGCACTGGTGGATGTTTTGAGGGGTTTCATGGCATCGCGACAGTGTCAGATCGACGTTCTCATCCATTATGTGCAGACGGCTTTGGGGAGGGGTGGTGCTCAGGTCTATAATTCTACGAGCAGCGTCAGACATCTACATCTCTCGTACTTTTATGGTACAGAGGATGCGATTGCGTGTTATGCATGGATTCAGGATACTGAGGCCATTATGGAGGCGACAAGGATTCCGGCTAGGGAGCATGTGGCAATTGTTAGGTTTCAGCTCTTTGATTTATCCTGCGACTGGTGGGCGGCTCATAAGGTATCTCTTTTGGCACCGATAGCTTGGGCGGACTTTAATAAGAGGTTTCAGACTCACTATTTTGATGTGGTATCGCGTTATAATCTACAGCAGAGATTCATTAGTTTTTGACAGATGAGCATGACCATCGACGGCTATGTGGTGGAGTTTAGTCAGGCTCAGTCGGTCTGCCCCTTCTTTGTTAGCGACCGAGTTGGACCGAGCGAGGAGGTTCCAGCAGGGACTTTATCTGGAGATCATACTGGCAATTGAGCATTATGAGTTCCAGACTTTTTATGTAGTGATGAGAGCAGCGATGAGGCATGAGTACACCTCGCAGATAATCGTTGATAGAGTCGGAGGCCAGAAGAAGCCTCACATTTATAGGAGATCTTCTTTCCAGTGGTCAGCACCAGCTCCAACAGTTCGAGCGTTGGCAATTGGATCTTCGAGGGGACCAACTCCGGTGGCTTCCTTTCAGCAGTCGTCTTAGACGCACCCTCAACAGCAGAGGCAGTCTTCCTCAGTGGGTTATTTCTATTACGGGAAGGCAAGGCATGTCTTGTCAGAATACCGGAGGGTACAGGGTTCTGCCTAGCTTATAGAGCATCAGACCAGATGATAGGGTCTTGTCCTAGGAGGAGTTTGGCTAGATCAGTATCTTTTCAGCCAGTAGTTCAGCAGTTCAGGGTGCCAATGCCGGCTCAGCAGCAGCAGGCTCAAAGGCCATTACCGATGCAGTCTCAGTAGCTCTAGCAGCAGAGGCCTCAGCAGTATGCTCAGGCTCAGAGTCAGAGGGGCCAGTAGTAGAGGGTCCAGTGCCCAGAGTCCACGGTCAGGCTTTTATGCTTTCCATCGAGGAGGCGCTAGTAGAAGGGAAGGTGGTCGTAGGTACCATTCTCGTTCACTATCATTTAGCTTCAGCTTTATTTGATTCTGGTGCTTCTTATTCATGTTTATCTGTACGATTTAGGACACGCATTGGTTTAAAGCCAGAGTCTTTACCAGTAAGGTTGAATATACTTATTGGTAACGGTCTAGTAGGAGTAGACTGAGTATGTGCCTTGTCTAGAGTCATAGTATGCGGGAGGGAGTTTCCCGCTAGGATGATAGAGTTTTCTATGGGAGATTATGATGTCATCCTAGGTATGGATTGGTTGAGTGCTCGACACGCTACGATAGATTTCCGTACTGGCAAGGTACCTTTCGTATTCCGAATGAGGAGGAATTATCATTCTCTAGAGGCGAGGTGGAGTCTTCATCAGAGGTTGTGTGGATGGCAGTAGCCGAGGAGGTTCAGTTGCCTAGAGTAGTTTGTGAGTTTCCTGTTGTATTTTCTGAAGAGCTTCCGGGTATGCCTCCAGTTTAGAAGATTGAGTACTACATCGATTTGATTCCGGTTATAAAGCCACTGTCAACGTGTTTATAGGATACATCCTTCATATATATTGGTGCTGTATCAGTCTATTGAGGAGCTTAGGACTAAGGGATTCATTCATCCTAGTGCTTCGTATTGGGGAGCTCCAGCCTTTCCTATGAAGAAGAAGGACGGTTCATCGCGTATGGTCATTGACTATCGTCAGCTTAACACGGTGATCGTAAAGAACAAGTATCCCTTGCCCATAATAGATGACTTATTCGACCAGCTTAGTGGAGCAGCTGTGTTTTTGATGATTGATTTGTAATCATATCGGAGTCAGAGAGCAGGATATACCCAAGACGGTGTTTAGATCTCAATATGGCCATTAGGAGTTCCTTGGTATGCCTTTTGGAGTGACCAATGTGCCAGCGATATTCATGGTTCTCATGAATCGCATCTTCATATCCCACTTAGACCAGCTTGTGATAGCGTTTATTAATGACATCTTGGTCTATAGTCGGACTGAGGCAGAGCACGAGCAGCATCTTTGCGTGGTTCTTCAGATTCTTCGGGACCATCAACTTTACGTAAAGTTCATTAAGTACGATTTCTGGCTTGATTGAGTCTCTTTCTTATGTCATATTATTTGTCGGAGGTGGTGTTGAGGTGGACCCCAAGAAGGTTGACGCTATTAAGTGTTGGCCAGTACCTCGTACAACTTCGGATGTACGCAGCTTTCTAGGATTAGCAGGTTACTATAGACGGTTTGTGGCAGACTTTGCTAGGATCTCTGCACCCTTGAGAAAGCTAACGTGTAAGGATGTGTGCTTTGAGTGGTCAGCTTATTGTCAGGTTTCTTTGAGAAACTCAAGCAGAGTTTGATTTTAACTCATATTCTGACATTACCCGTTGGACCAGGTGGGTTCACGGTGTATTATGATGTGTCAGGCCAGGGACTTGGTTGTGTCCTTAGGCAGCATGGTCGAGTAATAGCTTATAAGTCTCAGCAGTTTTGGGACCATGAGTAGATCCATCCGACGCATGATCTTGAGTTGGTCGCGGTTGTATTTGCCCTCAAGCCCTAAAGGCATTATTTGTATGACGATTGAGTAGAGATTTTTACTAATCATAAGAGCTTGAGGTATGTGTTCACCTAGAGGGATCTGAACATGCAACAGACGAGGTGGCTTGAGTTACTGAAGGATTATGATGTTGATCTTCAGTATCATCCGGGAAAGGCGTGCGTCGTTGCAGACGCTTTGAGCAGGAGACCCGGAGTCCATTTCATGATGGAGCAGCATCACCTTAAGGAGGATCTTCAGGAAATGGGCATTAAGGTAGTACTACATGGTGAGGCAGCTATAATGGCAGGCTTGTAGGTTCAGTCTACCATTGTGGAGAGGATCAAAGCAGCTCAGTTAGGGGATGTAAGGCTTCAGCGACTCAGAGCATAGTGTGTGGCAGTACGTAGAGCAGAGTTGTGCATCCATGAGGATGGGATACTCTAATTTGGAAGTCGTCTTTGTGTGCGAACGAAGATATCCTGCACGAGATTATGTCAGAGGCTCACAGTTCTCAGTATTACGTTCATCTAGGAGGGACGAAGATGTACCGTGATATTCGTCGGCATTTCTGGTAGAATAATATAAAGAGGAAGATAGCTCGGTTTGTCTTTCGGTGCTTAGTTTGCCAGCAGGTCAAGGTTGAGCATCAGAGACCGACCAAACTTTTTTAGCCCTTACTGATTTTGGAGTAGAAGTGGGATCATATTGATTTCGTGACTGGTCTTCTTTGAACCCCGACTGGTAGAGATGCCATTTGGGTTATAGTGGATCAACTCAAGAAGGTTGCCCACTTTCTACCTTTCAGGGTTGGTCAGTTTATATAGCAATTGGTCGAGTTGTACATGCGACAGATTGTCAGATTATATGGGGTGCTAGTTAGCATAGTTTCAGATCGGGATTCCAGATTCACTTCTTATTTTTGGCAGAGTCTTAAGCGGAGTCTGGGTACCTGTTTGAGTTTCAGTTCAGCATACTATTGTAACACCCAGTTTTCTAAAATTGGGGTATTTTTTTGAAAATTTATTATTTTTATTATTTATTAATGGTGTTTTAGGCATAATATAATTTTTGGTGATTTCTAGTGTAATTAAAACCATTTTCTAAGTCATGACTTATGACTTTGTGACTTACTAGTATAACCCTAGTGTAAACCCTAGTTATTCCTTAACCTAGAAGTTGCCATGACCATGTGAGCCTAGCCATAGGCTTAGAACATCAAATTAGTAATTTTAGCATAAAAGGGTATTTTGGTAATTTTCTAGGATTTATTTGGAATTATTGCATTTATGTGATTTATTATTATTTAATTAATTGATTAGTATCATGAGAGCCCCTAACCAAGTTTAGTCTAATCTAGAGATTAGTTACTAACCTAGAATGCTAAGGGGATAGATATTTACATTGGTTAAAGTAGGGAAAATATCTTGATATTTACCTTATTAGATATTTTCCACAAAACACTCAAAATATCAACCCTTTGGCACCAAAGTCCTTGCCTTCACCTTGAAGGAAGGCCAAGGACACCCCCCTTGCCATGGCCGGCCAAGGGCACCCCCCTACACTACCCCCCTTCCTATATTAACCTATCATTTCATTCATGATCAATTTACATGAATTTTAAACCTAGAAATTCCATTTCCTTCACAAGACCATAACTTGATCATTCTTGAGCCAAATCACCTCTAGTTTCTTGCATTGGACTCCCCTACACTAGAGGATACTAGTTAGGGCCTGCTATCAAGGATTTGTGGAGCTTTGGGCATCACCAAGAGAAGTGGACACCCCTATTCTAGGCTTTTTCATTGATTTTGCACTCATAGGTAAATGTCCTCAAACCTAGTTAATATTCTGATTTTTCTTCATAAATGCATGCATATAGGTATACCCTAACTGTAGGTCAAATTTGGTAGAAAATAGATTTGGTTTGGTGTTCGTATCGGACACGTATTTGTGTTTAGATAACTGTGTTTGATAAAATGCCACTTAGGAATAAAAGTTGTTGTTTTCTAAAACAAATTACACATTTGGGTAGCCCTTGACATGCTGATCACGAAACCCTATGACTGAGCACAAATTCGAGTCATGTTCGTGTCCAAAACGGACACGAACTCACTGCACGATACACACACACAGTGCCCTGCTACCCCGCTGCTCGTGCTCACTGCACAGAGCACGTGGACACGCCAAAATTAGCATGGACACGGGGGCAATGTCTGCGAACATGCCCCTAAAGTTTTACGTCGTGTCGTTTCGTATCGGACACGAAATCGGGGCCGCACTGGCCACACACGCGCGCGGTTCAGTCGAAAAATCGACTTAGACATGGCCTTCGTGTCGCGTGGACACGAGTTGAGGACACCTCGTGGTGACACGAGTGTGTATCCCAACACGTGGGCTACACGTGGACATGACCACGAGGTCCCACGTGGCTCGTGTCGTGTCCACGAGGCGCGCGCACCGCTGCACGATGCAGTGTAAACCGCGTGTATCAGTCGAGTTTTTTCGACTGATACGGGCTTCGTGCCGTGTCCTGGTGGCACTTGGACACGGTGCAGGAACCTAGACACCTAGCCTGACCCTAGGCGAACCTAGACATGTGTGTACGAGATACTTGGACACCTGTGTCGTGTCCTACACGCGTGTGCATCTCTGCACGACGCTGTGATACTGCACAGTGTCTGAAACTTACCCGATTTGGGTTTTTGACATTTGGACACGTTGTGTCGTGTCGTGGTGGACACCTATAGAATTTCCTGTATTTTCCAGTTTATAAAATCTAATTTCAAAATGATTTTTATGCATATATATATGTATATTTATGTGTATATATATTGTATATACATGTATGTATGTATGTATGTGAGTGTGTAGGTGTGTGTCTTAGAAGTATATGGATGTGTATATATGTAGATATGTGTGTGTATATAAATAGGTATATATGTATAATGTGTGTGTGTGTTGTGTACCCCCCTTCTCAGAAATCTGAGACAGAGAACCCCCCCTCTCCTTAACTGTCAACACACACACCCCACACACACACTCCCATATCTCTCTCACTCTTTCACTCTCCATTACACTCTCTCTCTAACTTTCTTCCCTCTCTATATATGTAATATATATATAAGTTTTATATATATGTATATATATAAATGATATATATATAATTGTATTAGAATTGTATATTGTGTCTATATATAGATACCTATAGCGTATATGAGTATTACATAGGCTATAGGCCTATTTAGTAATATTGTATATATATATATGTAAGTTATATATATGTGTGTATATATATATATATATATATATATATATATATATATATATATATATATATATATATATATATATATATATATATATATATATATATATATATATATATATATATATAAAATATATATATATATATATATATATATATATATATATATATATATTATATAAGGTAGATACCTATATGATGTTAGCCTATGGAACCTAGATATACTAGCCTATGGCTAATAGGGGGTTGCCCTATACTTGGCCTAATTAGCTCTTGAATGGTTGACCTAGGTAGCCTTTTTGACCATGGTTGACTAAAGTCAACTATAGGTCAAACCTTGACCTAATTGACCTAGAATGACTTGGATGAACATAGAAGGACTATTTGACTAAGGTTTGACTAAACCCTAACTAGATGATTAGGTTAACCATATGGATTATGAGGATAGTCCTATGTAGATTAAGATATGTATGGGGTTAAGTGGAATACTTAGAGGTTGTGTCATGGTTTGAGTTAGTCTTATGGAGTATTGACTAGAAGTTGACCATTAGTCAAGATTGACCTAATTACCTTGTTGACTAGTCTTTGTTTGACCCAAAACCTTAGTTAGTCTAAATTTGACCTAGACTTGACCTAGATTGATTATGTTGACTAGTATTTGACTAGTTTGATTAGAATGTTGACCAAGAGTTGACTTTAACCTAGATTTGACTAACCTTGACTTGTTTGACCTTGTTTGACTTTATTTAACTTAGTTGATTTCCTGTGACCTAGTATGACTTCCTGTGACCTAGTTTGACTGTTGAGTTGACCAAGAGTTGACTTTTGACCAGATTGACCTAGAATCATGTAGTATGCATTGTATACTCTATTTTTACCATTATGGATACATTGTGACTTGTGTTGCTCTAATTAGGATCCATACATCTCTACTCAGGCAGTATATCCTCTTCAGACATTCAGTTATCAGGCGAGTACATTCTCTGACCGTTTCATACTTGCTAGGATTTATATTCTTGCTCTAGATTACTTTACTTGATACTGACACGATTGTTATCACGGATTGGTACTATATGGATCTTTTCATAAGATGTTATCCTCCTCGGAAGCATCAGATACTTTTGTCACGTGTGTTTTACTTACATCATGTATCTCATGCTTCTATTATCATGTATCTTCATGTATCAGCTAGTGACTCATGTACTCTCATGATCACCGTACCTTCATGAATCTTCATGAATCACTCACGTATCACCCAATTATGGGCTTATCACGAATCTTAATGTAACCTGAATGGATCCTTGTGTATTGATTGGGGAAACGGGGGAGTAGAAGTGGATATGTGAATAATTCCAAAGTAGTGTAATCATGTGCAAACTCAGTAGTGTAATCATGTATAAATTCTGGCCATTCACATGCCTATCTTGTACTCTACATCACTAGCCACTTACAGTTCTCTATATACAGTAGATATTTCCTTTACAGCTATCTCTTTTACTACATATATCTTCCTTCAGCAGTTCCTGTATTTTACTCTATTGCATGCTTTATATTTTCTATCATACTATGCACTGCGTGAGATGTATTGTGCTCGTTCCTGTCCTGACTGGACCTGTTGAAAATATTATAGAGGATGAGGATGAGGCCCTGGTGTCTACCTATTATGGAGCAGGACTAGATGATACTTATGTTGTGGACCCTCAGCAGGATCCACCTGCAGCTGAGGATGTTGCTCCAGTAGTCTAGGCTAGTTTAGCTAGACAGTCTTTTCTATATTATCATTTTGTCTCACATTCTGAGTTGTATTTTGAGATGTTGAGATATATAGACTCTTAGGCTTATTTTGTATTATGAGTTGACATTCTGGACGTTATGTTATACTAGACACTTAGACTTATTGTATCTATTGTACTATCTCTTGAGTTACCATCTGTCTATCTATCTATCTTTTATTCTTCTATCTAGATGTGATTGAGATTGTATTCTGTTATGTCACCTCCATTCGGAGAGTATAAACTATACAGGTACTTTTATATTGTTAGATGATTGACCTAGGACAGCGTTCTACCGCCGACACTGCGGCGTAGGCTGGACGTACCCACTTCTCGTGCCCTTACTCTAGGGTACGGGTCGTGACAACTATCCTGTCACGACCCGCACCTTAGAGTAAGGGCACGAGACGTGGGTACGTCCAGCCTACGCCGCAGTGTCAGTGGTAGAATGCTGTCCTAGGTCAGAACAACTAACAATTGAAGGTAATAACAGTTATACTCCCTGAATGGGGGTGACATAACAGAAATATAACTCAACCACAGCTAAGGTAGAACAGGTAAGATAGATTGATAATGAAAGATAAAATATCCAGAACAGAGAATCATAGAGATACAATCCAGAATTCTAAGTGTCTAAAATAATACATCTCAGAATATCTCAAAGTCTAATACAGTAATCCAAATAGTAAGACAATCCTAAACTAATGGAGTGTCGTCTACTGCTAATGGATCCTGCAGCTGGTCCAAGTCCAGGCACTCATCTAGTGTGGCACCGTAGTAAGTAGGGCAGAACGCCTCAGCCTCATCCTCTGTAATATTTCAACATGTCCAATCAGGACGGGAACGAGCACATATCTCTCAACAGTTTATAGCAGGTTAGGAAAATAAATCAGGCAATAGAGTAAAATACAGGAAGTGCTGAATGGAAGTACAAGTAACAGGAGATATTTTATAATTGAAAGTAAATACATGATAGTAGAGACTGTAAGTGACTACGTAATTTAGAGTACAATATGGTTATGTAAACGGCTTGGGGGCACATGAATACAAATAAGGAGAACATGAATACCTACTGGGGATTGTGTCCACATAACCAATTCTACTCACCCCGCCCCAATCAATACACAAGGATCCATTCAAGTTATGTCATAAGCACATGAATACAACTAAGATACGTGAACTCATGTAATGAGTAGTACATGAGACACATGATAAGCACATGAAAGCACATGAGAACATGTAAAAACATGAACTAGTACGAGTACAAGGAGTACTTGATACACATGATAAAGTACATGAACATGAAATACCCGATGCACCCGTAGAGGGATAACATCATGAAGGGATCCATATAGTACTAATCCGTGAAGATACGTGTCAGCATCATGTAGAGTAATCTAGAGCATGAATATAGTCCAGACAGGTATGAAAAGATCAGAGAATGTACTCGTCTGCTAATTGAAAGTCCGAGATGAAAGTACTGTCCGAGGAGTGGTGTCTGGCTCCTATTTAGAACAGTACGAGTCACAACAAGTCCAGAATAGAAATGTAATGCACTACAATGCGTTCTACTTGAAACTAGGTCAATCTAGACCAAAGTCAACTCTTGGTCAACTTTGGTCAACACTAGAAGTCAAACTAGGTCAACCAAGTCTAATCTAGGTCAAAATAGTCAAATCTAGGTCTAGCAAGTTATTCTAAGTTCTAACAAGTCTACTCTTGGTTTACTAGGCTATTCTAGGCAATACTATGTCAAGCCTACCAATCACATCTCTACACAAGATATCCTCTATAGCTAATCAATACACAATGATATATATATATATATATATATATATAATCTAATTAGAATATACCCATATATATATATATATAATCATATCACAAAGTATCATGTATATATACACATTATCACATATTCCTATATATAATTAATATGCATAGTACAACACTAATATATATTATATAGGAACTTATATATATATATATATATAGCACAAGCATGTATCTATAGGGAATTAAAAGAGGGAACACAAGTGTGTAATGTGCAAGTGGATGTGTGTGTATCCTAGACTAGAGAGTGAGAGTATGAGGTATCACAAGAGTGTGTGTCATGATATTAAAATAGTTTATACATGTATAAGTGTAGAGTGCATTGTGTGTAAGAGAGTGAAACATGTGAGGGACTGTTCAGAAATTGAGAACAGTGGCAGTGTCTCAAGCCTAGAAAAATCAGTGAGGGACAACCAAGACACAAGCCAACTCAGATTCAATTGAAACAGTGAGCATGAATCAATACAAAGGAAAAATTCAGGTTATTACATTCCAGAAAAAAGATTTAACTAAACTCAGGTTTAAGAAGAATGAAATCAGTTTTAACCCAAAACTTAACATCCTATTCTCATTCTCAGGTTTACTAAGAACTGGAACCCAATCAATACACAATTTAAACACATAATAACAGTTTTGAAAAGATGACAGTATTGCAAATCTAATACAAGGGAAAACTCAAGTTTTTAATTCGATTTAAGTTAACAGGAACATCCAGGTTCACTAACCCCAAATCAGTTCATAGTAAAATACATTCTCAGGTTTTGAGGGGAAAACCATATCAGTTTTGAACCAAGGCAATCTCAGATTTTCGAAATTGGAAGGGAACAATGTACAGGAATTAAGAGTTTAAACTAACATTCAAACCACACATTTCAAATCCCATTTAAGAACTAAACCCCAAAACAATGCACACAAGTGCCAACATTCTCTTCTCAGGTTTAAGAAAACTGGAACAGTGGGAAGCAATTAAACAGTGTATCATTCAGTTAAGGAGGAACAAGTATCTGGTTAACACATGTAATGCAAGAGGGAAATCAATATCCAGATTTTAAACAGAGATTCTCAGGTTGTTAGCATTTCACTCTCAGTTTAACATGCCACTGCTCCATTTAGAAATCAACTCAACATGCCAAAATCCTCATAACACTTCCAAAAGCCCAATTGAATTTAAATGTTTCATTAATATGAGCCAACAAATGTGTGGGGGGTAGTTTATAGTTGGAAAACATCATTAACAGGAATTTACAAGTGAGGAAACTCACTGCTAGAATACTATGTCTGAGTGTATCAATGTATGTATCAGGAATCAACTGTTCGAACCCATTTCAAGCCAAAACACATCATTAAACCTAAAATAATATGTAACCTAATGTAACAGGGATTACACAACATTACCAGGGTCTATTTAACAATTTAAAACACAATTAAAAGTATTAAAAACAACTGAAACACAGAACACAATTTACACACAGGACTACACAGTGTAATACACTTGCACAGGCCATCACGTGTCCGACACGACACGAAGGGTCGTGCCACTTGACACACATGATGTCAGTGGTCGCCCCTAGGTCTGTGTCGAATAACAAGTGTCGAAGTGGCGTATCCAGCTCACAGTCAGCCCCGAGCAGCAGGGGAGGGAGACTGTGCGCGCGCGCGAGAGAAATTAGCGTGTCCGCATGTCTGTGGGGACACGACGCGATGATAAAACGTGCTCAGTGCAATAGAAATGCATAAGAGAGACTAAAATGGATTTTTCCATTCAAACACAATCACAAAAATCGAACGAAATGCCCTTTGAGGCATTTCGTCGAACACTAACCTATACACATTGATACGTGTCCGATACGGACACGAAATGGGTCCAAATTCTAGGGTTAGCCTATCCTATTGTTGGGTTAGGATTAGGACATCCTAGAAATAATTTTTAATAGAATTTAAAAGCAATAGTAGAAATTATACCTATAGGTGAACAATGGGTCAAAATCCCCAAATGGGAAGAGCTCCACAAACCACCAAACTTCCTCAAATTGTGTTCTTCCTACAAATACTCATCAATAACAGCAAGGATACTAATATTAGGTCCTATTGCAATTTGTTTGAAGAAATTTGGAAAAGAAATGGATTTTCTAAGGATTTACAAAGATGGGAACTCACCTCTTCCAAATGGCAAAGTTTCCTAAAGAGGCAACCCTAATTTCAAGAGGATATAAATAGAGGGGCTGACCATAGTGGGCCGGCCAGAATTTCTTGGGTTAGGGCTTGGTTCAAAGGTTGTGGGCTATGGGCCATTAAGTCTATTAGTCATAAAATGACTTGTGACTTCACAAGCCATTCCTTAATCAAACTAGCTCATATTTTCACCAAACTAATCCCAATGAGTTAATCCTCATCAACTTAAGTCAACCTAGGTTCTCAAATCCTAATCACTTAGTCATGACCTAGGTTATCCACTAGGTTAGTCTCCAAGGTCAACATAAGTCAAAGTCATTAAAACACCAAAATTAATTATTCTAAAAATCACTTAAAAATCACATTAATTATAAATAATAATAATAATTCAAATTAAATTCTAAAATTTTGAAAATGACCAAAATACCCTCAAGCTAAAAAAGTGGTAATGACAAATCTACCACCCTTAAAATAATTTCGTCCTCAAAATTTAAAGGCGAAACTAACTGCTAAGAATGATAGAAAAGTATACCTCAAGGTCCAAAAAGATAGGGGTACCGCTCGCGCATCTCATCCTCCCGCTCCCAGGTAGACTCTCCTGGAGAATGATGCCTCCATGCGACGCGTACCAAGGATATCACCTGGTTCCTCAATACCTTCTCCCGGCGATCCAAAACCTCCACAGGCTGCTCTGGATAACTGAGAGTAGGTCCAACCTCTATCTCCGAGTGATCGAGCACATGGCTAGGGTCAGCCATGTACTTTCTCAACTGTGATACGTGAAATATGTTGTGAACTTCCACTAGTGCAGGTGGCAAGTCTAGCCTATATGCCACGTCATCGGCTCTCCCGCTGACAACGAAAGGGCCGAGGAAGCGCGGGCTAAGCTTTCCACCTCCACCAAAACGTATCGTACCACGAGTCGAAGATATTCGGAGAAAAACCAAGCTCCAACCTAATCACAAGCAAGGTCTCAAGTTACAAAAAATCAAACATGATCAATCAAACAAAACAAAACAAAAAATACAACCTACTTCTAATCATGTCTCTAAATCTGTACCTCAAACTCCAGCGGCCTCCGGTGGCTATCGGTCCAGTGTCGATGTCTGTCCTGCGCCACGCGAAGTTTGTCACTGATGAGCTTCATCTTCTCGGCTGCGTCAACAACCATCTCTGGTCCCAGTAAAGCTCGCTCTCCAACATCATCCCAAGATAAGGGTGTACGACACCTATGCCCGTACAGAGCCTCAAACGGTGAAATCTCAATGCTTGCCTGATAACTGTTGTTGTAAGCAAACTCTACCAAATGCAGGTGATCCTCCCAGGAACCTCCAAAATCCAGGACGCACGTCCGTAGCATATCCTCAAGGGTCTGAATAGTCCTCTCCGACTGTCTGTCCATCTGGGGGTGGTATGTAGTACTAAACTTGAGCTGAGTGCCCAAGCTAGTCTGCAGACTCCTCTAGAAATGGAAAGTAAAGCGACTATCCCGATCTGAGACTATGCTGATGGAAACTCCGTGAATCCTGACTATTTGTCTCATATACAACTCCGCGAGCCTCTCTGTAGACGTACCTACCTTGAATGGCAAGAAGTGGGCCGATTTGGTCAACCTGTCAACGATGACCTAAATCGCGTCTTTTCCTCCTGGCGTACGCGGCAATCCCGATACAAAGTCCATGGTAATATGTTCCCACTTCCACTCTGGAATGGGCAACGGCTGCAATAATCCTCCGGGCCTCTACCTCTCTGCCTTGACCTGCTGACAGATCAAGCATCTAGCTACGAATTGGGACACTTCCTTCTTCATTCCGTACCACCAGACATACTCTCGCAGATCCCTGTACATCTTATTGGCACCAGGATGTATAGAGTACTGCGATCTGTGAGCCTCCTGCATAATCTGCTCTCTGAGCTCCCCGCTGGGCACACATAACCGGGAACCGTGCCTCAGGGCACCATCCCCTGTAAGTGAGAACTCAACATCCTCCACTCCTGTACTGATCTGCTCTCGGATACACCACAGAGCCACATCATCGAACTGTGTCGCCTTGATCCTGTCCATCAAGTCCGACTGTATCTGAAGGCTCCATAACTGCATCTGCACTCCTGGCACCATCACCTCAATCCTAAGGCTCTCCAAGTCTGCAAGCAGATGACGATCTATAGTCAAACACATGGCTGTCGGATACCTACTCAAGGCATCGGCAACCACGTTGGCCTTCCCCGGGTGATACTGAAGTGCGATGTCAAAGTCCTTCATCAACTCAAGCCACCTGCGCTGCCTCATGTTGAGCTCCTTCTGTGTAAACACATACTTCAAGCTCTTGTGATCTGTAAAAATCTCTACCCTCTCGCCATACAGATAGTGCTTCCATAACTTCAAAGCAAAAAATCACCGCCGCCAGCTCCAGGTCATGGGTAGGGTAGTTCTTTTCATGGGAACATAATTGCCTGAAAGCATAGGCAATCACCTTCCCATGCTGCTGCAAGACGCAACCCAGCCCCTTCCCTGAAGCATCACTGTAAATAGTGAATCCACCTGATCCTGAAGGCAATGTCAGAATCGGAGCTGTCGTAAGCCACTTCTTCAACTCATCAAAAGCTGCCTGACACTCCTCTGACCAAACAAACTCAGTATCCTTCCGGGTCAACCGTGTCAACGGCTCTGTAACCCGGAAGAAATCCTGCACAAATCTCCTATAGTATCCTGCCAGCCCCATGAAACTCCTGATCTCTGCTACTGAAGTCGGCGCTGTCCAAGCCTCAACTGCTATAATCTTCTTGGGGTCAACTGAGATACCATCTCCGGTCACCACATGCCCCAAGAAGTCCACCCGGTCCAAGAAGAACTCATACTTGGAGAGTTTTCCATAAAACTGCTCCCGCCTGAGAGTCTCTAGCATTATCCGCAGATGCTCCTCGTGCTCCTCCTATGTCTTGGAATATATCAAGATATCATCAATGAACACCACCACGAACTTGTCCAAGTACTGGTGGAACACCTTGTTCATTAGATTCATAAATACTGCTGGTGCATTGGTTAGCCCAAAGGGCATAACCAAAAACTCAAACTGCCCGTACCGCGTCCTGAAAGCGGTCTTGGGAATATCCTCCCTCTTCACCTTCACCTGGTGATAATCCGACCTTAAATCAATCTTGGAGAACACCCGAGCTACGCTCAACTGATCAAACAGACCATCGATCCGCGACAGTGGGTATCTGTTCTTGATTGTCAGGTTTTTAAGTGCCCTGTAGTCGATACACATCCGTACCGACCCATCCTTTTTGGGTACGAAAAGTACCGGTGCACCCCAAGGTGAAGAACTCGAGCGAATGAAGCCCTTGTCCTATAGCTCATCCACCTGCTTCTTCAGCTCCACTAACTCGCTGTTGTTCACTCGATAGAAATGCTGGGAGATCGGTTCCGCGTCGGAAACCAAGTCTATCGAGAACTCTACATCTCTGTCCGGTGGAAGCCCTGGCAACTCCTCTGGAAACACGTCCATAAACTCTACGATCAAGGGATACGGAGCCACCTGCTCCTCGACTGATGCTCCACAGAAGACTCCGCCGTCTTGCTCTGCCTGCCGTCGGATGTACTCAAACTCTGGCTCTCCTGGCGCCCCGAATAAAACTCTACCCCTACGGCAATCAATACGGGCGTAGTGTCTACTCAGCCAGTCCATACCTAATACAATGTCGTAGTTCGGTAATGGCATGACTAGTAGACTCACCCTCAACTCTCGGCCTCCCAAAATGACACTCCGCCCTCTGCAAACATCACTCACGAGGATGATCCCACCCTCGATCGTGATCTTGTAGGTCCTAGGCAATGGTTCAGAAACCAAACTGGGTTTAATAGCATACGATACAGACACAAAGCTGTGGGAAGCCCCCGAATCAAAGAGTGCAAATGCTGGAAGGGAGTCGAGAAGAACCGAACCTGCTATCAGCGCTCCGATGGCCTCGGCATCCTTAGCTGTCATGGCGAAAGCTCGCCCCTACTGTCCACCTCGTACCTGCTGCTGGTGCTGCTGGAACCTCTGCTGCTGGGTCTACAGGGCTGGTCCCCTCTGCTGGCCTGCTGGAGCCTTGGCTCCACCTCTCTGCTGTCCTCGTCCAAAAGCCCCTGGGCAGTTCCTCAACTGGTGATCTCCCGCACCACAAAGTAGGCACTTGCCTAGCTTCTTCCTGCACTCATGAATCATGTGCCCTGGCCTCTTACAGAAGGTACAAATGACTACCTGACAAGGTGCCTGATGCCCTCTCTGCTGCTGGTACTGCTGCACTGGCCTCTGCTGCTGATGCTACTGCTGATACTGCTGCACTGGCCTCTGCTGCTGCTGCTGCTGGAAGTGAGGCCTCTTGGCCTGCCCTTGACTGCTGCTGCCACCCTGGAAGTCACGACCCCTCTTCTGCTTCAGCCCTAGGTCGTCCTTCGCCGCCATGGCCCCAGAAAATTTCTCAGCATAAGTGGCGTTCTGGTCGCTCTTAGTCAGCGACCGAACCTCTCTAATCAACCCCCAACGAAACTTTCTCGCCTTCGTCTTCTCAGACAAATCATCAATGAACTGGGCCAGTCTGTAGAACTCTCCGGCATACTCAGCTACTGTCTGGTTCCCCTGAACTAGAGCCTCGAACTGTGCCTCGATACCTTCCAAGGCAACATCAGAAAAGAACTGCTCCTTAAACAGCTCCTTGAACTGGGCCCAAGTCTGACCCTCAACTCCTATCCTGGGATCTGCCTGATACCATGCTCGGGCCAAATCCTGCATCTGGCTGCCCACTGCCTCGATCTGGAGTCGAGCTGGTATCTCTGCTAGTCGAAAGATCTCCTCAATATGCTCTATCCAGTCGTCTGCAACGTGAATGCCCTCTGTGCCGAAGAACTCCCGAGGGTGCATCTTCTGGAAGTCCTGAATGTCCTTCTCCCTCCGACGGGGCTGCTGCTGGGTCCCCTGAGCTGTGATCATCTCGACTGTAGTGCGAACCAGCTGGTGCGCCTCATCGATCCTTACCAAAAATCGGTAGTCTGCCTCGTCTGCTGCTGCTGGTGCGACTCCAGAATCCTCTCCATGAAGGAGAAGAGATGGACAGCATCTACCATCCCCGCAGGTGGAGGCTGCTGCGTGGGAAAGATCTCTGGAATCACAACTGGCCTCCTGACTGCTGGAGGTGCTCCTCCAAAAGCGACAGAAATACCGACTCCTGATGGCTGCACTGGCCCCATGGTACTGGAAGCTGGATGCTGGATACGAGCGGTGGCAGACCCCTCTCCAGCCTCTTCCGTCACGGGGCGATGCGATCGCGTCACAACCATCCTGGAGACACAGATCAAACAAGAAGCAATTACTGAGAATGAGTCAAAAAATCAAAGGAGGACAATTTAAATTTCTAAGGAAGACAATAAGCAGCAAAATAGATATACAGAATCTGATAAGGAATTTTCCTAGTGTGATTGAGTACCTTCAAAAAAATATACTAATTTCTACTGCAGGCTGCAGCGATATTCTAGTTCGAATACCACTACATTTCCAACCTAGACCTGCATGGGCCACCACTAAAAACGTGTCAGGACCCGCACCCTAGAGTAAGGGCACGAGACATGGGTACGTCCAGCCTACGCCGCAGTGTCGGCGGTAGAAAGCTGTCCTAGGTCACAACAACTAACAATTAAAGGTAATAACAGTTATACTCCCCGAATGGGGGTGACATAACAGAAATATAACTCAACCACAGCTAAGGTAGAACAGGTAAGATAGATTGATAATGAAAGATAAAATATCCAGAACAGAGAATCATAGAGATACAATCCAGAATTCTAAGTGTCTAAAATAATACATCTCAGAATATCTCAAAGTCTAATACAGTAATCCAAATAGTAAGACAATCCTAAACTAATGGAGTGTCGTCTACTGCTAATGGATCCTGCTGCTGGTCCAAGTCCAGGCACTCATCTAGTGTGGTATCGTAGTAAGTAGGGAAGAACGCCTCAGCCTCATCCTCTGTAATATTTCAATAGGTCCAGTCAGGACGGGAACGAGCACATATCTCTCAACAGTTCATAGCAGGTTAGGAAAATAAATCAGGCAATAGAGTAAAATACAGGAAGTGCTGAATGGAAGTACAAGTAACAGGAAGTGCTGAATGGAAGTACAAGTCTACTCTAGGTTTACTAGGCTATTCTAGGCAATACTATGTCAAGCCTACCAATCACATCTCTACACAAGATATCCTCTATAGCTAATCAATATACAATGATATATATATAATCTAATTAGAATATACCCATATTTATATATATATATATAATCATATCATAAAGTATCATGTATATATACACATTATCACACATTCCTATATATAATTAATATGCATAGTACAACACTAATATATATTATATAGGAACTTATATATATATATATATATATATATATATATATATATATATATATATATATATAGCACAAGCATGTATCTATAGGGAAGGAAAAGAGGGAACACAGGAGTGTAATGTGCAAGTGGATGTGTGAGTATCCTAGACTAGAGAGTGAGAGTGTGAGGTATCACAAGAGTGTGTGTCATGATATTAAAATAGTGTATACATGTGTAAGTGTAGAGTGCATTGTGTGTAAGAGAGTGAGACATGTGAGGGACTATTCAGAAATTGAGAACAGTGGCAGTGTCTCAATCCTAGAAAAATCAGTTAGGGACAACCAAGACATAAGCCAACTCAGATTCAATTGAAACAGTGAGCATGAATCAATACAAAGGAAAAATTCAGGTTATTACATTCCAGAAAAAAAGATTTAACTAAACTCAGGTTTAAGAAGAATGAAATCAGTTTTAACCCAAAACTTAACATCCTATTCTCATTCTCAGGTTTACTAAGAACTGGAACACAACCCAATCAATACACAATTTAAACACACCATAACAGTTTTGAAGAGATGACAGTATTGCAAATCTAATACAAGGGAAAACTCAAGTTTTTAATTCGATTTAAGTTAACAGGAACATCCAGGTTCACTAACCCCAAATCAGTTCATAGTAAAATACATTCTCAGGTTTTGAGGGGAAAACCATTTCAGTTTTGAACCAAGGCAATCTCAGATTTTCAAAATTGGAAGGGAACAATGTACAGGAATTAAGAATTTAAACTAACATTCTAACGACACATTTCAAATCCTATTTAAGAACTAAACCCCAAAACAATGCACACAAGTGCCAACATTCTCTTCTCAGGTTTAAGAAAACTGGAACAGTGGGAAGCAATTAAACAGTGTATCATTCATTTAAGGAGGAACAAGTATCAGGTTAACAAATATAATGCAAGAGGGAAATCAATGTCCAGATTTTAAACAGAGATTCTCAGGTTGTTAGCATTTCACTCACTTTAACATGCCACTGCTCCATTTCGAAATCAACTCAACATGTCAAAATCCTCATAACACATCCAAAAGCCCAATTGAATTTAAATATTTCATTAATATGAGCCAACAAATGTGTAGGGGGGTAGTTTATAGTTGGAAAACATCATTAACAGGAATTTACAAGTGAGGAAACTCACTGCTAGAACACTGTGTCTGAGTGTATCAGTGTATGTATCAGGAATCAACTATTCGAACCCATTTCAAGCCAAAACACATCATTAAACCTAAACTAATATGTAACTTAATGTAACAGGGATTACACAACATTCCCAGGGTCTATTTAACAATTTAAAACACAATTAAAAGTATTAAAAACAACTAAAACACAGAACACAATTTACACACAGGACTATATAGTGTAATACACTTGCACAGGCCATCACGTGTCCGACACGACACGAGTGGTCGTGCCACTTGACACACGTGATGTCATTGGTCGCCCCTAGGTCTGTGTCGAATAACAAGTGTCGAAGTGGTGTGTCCAGCTCACAGTCAGCCCCGAGCAGCAGGGGAGGGAGACTGTACGCGCGCGCGAGAGAAATTAGCATGTTCGCGTGTCTGTGGGGACACGACACGATGCTAAAACGTGCTCAGTGTAATAGAAATGCATAAGCGAGACTAAAATGGATTTTTCCATTCAAACACAATCACAAAAATCGAACAAAATACCCTTTGAGGCATTTTGTCGAACACTAACCTAGACACATTAATACGTGTCCGATACGGACACGAAATGGGTCCAAATTCTAGGGTTAGCCTATCCTACTATTAGGTTAGGGTTAGGACATCCTAGAAATGATTTTCAACAGAATTTAAAAGCAATAATAGAAATTATACCTATAGGTGAACAATGGGTCAAAATCCCCAAATGGAAAGAGCTCTACAAACTACCAAACATCCTCAAATTGTGTTCTTCCTGTAAATACTCATCAATAATAGCAAAGATACTAATATTAGGTCCTATTGCAATTTGTTTGAAGGAATTTGGAGATGAAATGGATTTTTTAAGGATTTACAAAGATGGGGACTCACCTCTTCCAAATGGCAAAGTTTCCTAAAGAGGCAACCCTAATTTCAAGAGAATATAAATAGGGAAGGCTGTCCATAGTGGGCCGGCCAGAATTTCCAGGGTTAGGGCTTGGTTCAAAGGGTGTGGGCTATGGGCCATTAAGCCTATTAGTCATAAAATGACTTGTGACTTCACAAGCCATTCCTTAATCAAACTAGCTCCTATTTTCACCAAACTAATCCCAATGAGTTAATCCTGATCAACTTAAGTCAACCTAGGTTTTCAAATCCTAATCACTTAGTCATGACCTAGGTTAGCCACTAGGTTAGTCTCCAAGGTCAACATAAGTCAAAGTCACTAAAACACCAAAATCAATTATTCTAAAAATCACTTAAAAATCACATTAATTATAAATAATAATGATAATTCAAATTAAATTCTAAAATTTTGAAAATGACCAAAATACCCTCAAGCTAGAAAAGTGGTAGTGACATATCCTCAGACAGATAGTTAGTCAGAGTGTACGATTCAGACTTTAGAAGATATGCTTCGATCGTACACTCTTGACTTCCGTGGTTATTGGAAGGATTACTTGTATCTAGTGGAGTTCTCTTACAACAACAGCTCCCATACGAGCATTCAGATGGTACCTTTTGAGTTTATAAGGTAGGAGATGTAGGTCAACCCAAGCTTGGGATAACATTGAGGAGAGGCAGATGCTTGGTCCAGAGTTGATTTCTCAGTCAGTTGGAACAGTCAGGTAGATCGGAGAGCATCTTAGAGTGGCTCAGGATCGACAGCGTCATTGGGCAGACCAGCATCGGCATCACCTTGAGTTCTCTGTCGACGATCATGTATTTCTTCAAATTTCACCTACCCGTGGTGTCATCAGATTTGGTATACAGGGAAAACTTAGTCCTAGATTTATTGGGCCGTGTACTTCTTACAATAAGAAAGGATTGGGTAGAATTTTGGTCTATTGGGACACTTTGTAATGGCATACAGAATTATCCTATAATAGTCAGCAGATGTATTAACATCAGGTACATAACGTATTTCATGTATCTCAGTTGTGTCAGCATATTCTGGATTCGAGTCATATCCTAGATCATTCTGAGCGGGTCGTTGGTACCGACCTATCGTTTGAGGTGAGGCCCGTATCCATTTTGGTCCGGAGGGAGAACGTTCTCAAGAACCAGACTATCTGATTAGTTCGTGTTTCCTGGGATCTATCACTCACCGAACGAGTCGACTTGGGAGTACGAGGATGATATCCGAGCTCGTTACCCGTATTTGTTTGACTCGTGAGGTATACTTATTCGTATATCTATGCTCTACCTTTTTTTTCTCAGTGTGATTGTAGAAATGTATGATATTGTTGCTTATTGCTTTTACATTTCTTGTACATTACTCTAGTTGGATTTCATGATATATGAGTTTCCTTTCTTGATCTTGATAGAATATTTTCCAGGATTTTTAGCTTGTTTTACTTGATTGTCTTTAGGAAATTTCGAGGACGGAATTTTTCTAAGGATGGGAGAGTTGTAAGACTCGTCTCACAGTATTTGTATTTGTATACAGATACATATTTTATACTGTATTCGATATTTTTTTAGATTCTGAAGAACCGGGAGAAGGCTTGATTTTTAGACTTTTCTGTGAAACTGGCTTACCGTCGGCATACCGGTCTGTACCGATGGTGTACCGTCCGGGCAAATTTTCCACTTTAGAGATATGTTTGATTCGAGATATTTTTGTTTAGATATTATGATAAATAATGTTTAGATATTTCGATGAATAGTATTTAGATATTTTGATGAATAGTGATGATACATTCTATTATGCATTGGTTTCTTGGTTTTCTTCTGAATGGTTGAGATTAATCATGATCGAGTCGCGGATCCCGATCGGACTGACACGATTAATTCACCTTCTCTATATATACGATTACATTTTTTTTCGATTTCTCTTTTACTTTATCTCTCCACTCTTCATTTCTTCTCGTTTCCACTTCATTTTCTTTCGGAGCTTGGTCTCGAGACCTCAGAGTATTATTTTTGAACCCCTCTTGGTGGTGGATTTGAAGTGTTAGGTTTGGAGATTTATTAGGCAAGTACATCTTGTCGAACTACATGACATTTTAATGCTTTATTATGGTTTTTGTTTTCTTATTGCCTTGATAGTCCCGTATTTTCTACTACTTGCTTTACTAAATATGTTTCCCTTATGATTATGGTCATTTTGTTCGTTTCGGAAATTTGGCCGGAGTTAGGCTTTCGTTATCTTGCTATGCCTAATTATTTTCTAGTAGGAAACTCTGTATCGAAAACGATATCGGGGTGATTTGCCATGAGACTTAGCATGCTATGTATGACCTTCCCCTAGCATTGTTTCCATGGTTATACTGACTTTAGCAACTTTTGGGACATGATTTAGTTGTCGGGACTTGTTTCGAGCCATTAGTGTTGTTTTTCGATCAGAATCGGTATACCGACGGTGTACCAATGTGTACCGATGGAATACCGATTTTGTAAGCCACCCTTTAGTTGAAAAGCTGTTGTGACACTTTTTGGCATACCAACGGTGTACCAGTCTATTTCGTCAGAATACCGGTGCCGTACTTAGATTTGACAGAACATTTTTGCCTATAGAAATCGGCATACTGATGGTGTACCAGTGTGTACCGTCAGAATTCTGATCTAGTACCCAAGTTGTATAATTTCTGATTTTGATTTGATTTCATGATTTCTTTTTGCTTAATGCTTTACTATACATGTTATGCTCAGTTTACTGTCTTGCTCTGTCATGCTTGATTGGACCTGGTACATGTTCATGTCTAGCTTCTTTATAGTGGCATGTCATGGCGCACTATTAATTTATGTACAGGCCTAACTTGCTTGGTAGTGGCCTGTCATGATGCAGGCTTAATTCCAGTACATGTCTAGTTTACTATAGTGGCTCGTCGTAGTGTACTCCAATCTTGATACTTGCCTTGTCTTTTCTTATAATGGCTTGTTAAGGTGCACTCTCTTCCTTGTCTTGTCTAGTCTTGCATGTCTCATATCTAGGATGGATTCTACGGAATGCCACACCTGGAATCCTGAATTAAAATGTTAAGGATTAACATCTAGCTTGATTAACTAGCTTATTGGGAGGGAAAGACTTTCCCGGTTACCTGCACCCCTTGTTTTACGGTATTATATTTATATCTACTTAGGATTTGGAGCTGTATGTCATGATGAGCACTCTTCCAGCATCCCGTTGAGTCAGGCACTTCTTTAGGACACATGTATCTTACTGCGGTATATCTGCTATACTTATTTTTTTTGGCATGGATCAATCGAGTAGTCTACAGGGTAGGTAACTAGATCAGATTTCTCAATATGCATATGTTAGTAATTAGGATTGTAATAACCCTAGTTAGCAAATGTATCAAGTCGTACTCATTGCTTGGCCGCAATTAATGGATGGAGTCCAGTCATGTACAGTCTTGTCCTACTTGTCTTGCTCTTGTCCATGCTTTACTTATTTTCGACAAATGATTACAGGCTAAGTTCTGTCCAGGAGAAGGGTTGCAACCTCGGTCTTTGTTTGGTTTACGGGTTGTAAGTCGGTTCCGGAATAGTTTCCAAGTCGTCTTGTCATTTGCCATTCTTTAAGTACTTACATGCTATCATTCCTGCCACATGCTTGGTTTCACCACATATCTTACATGCTTGCCTTACCACTTGTCCTACATGTTCGATTTTATTTTATGCTCACATGTCCAGTTTATCTTACATATTCACAGGCTATTTCCTTATATGTTTCTAATTTTCTTTCATATACACTGTAGTACCAATTTATTACTCATGTCTCGTTTACTGCTTTACTCAGTGTTGTTACGAATTATATGCTGGTTTTAGTTCATAATTTGGCTCCCTTTGCGGTACTTGCTATTGGTGGTCTGACCCCACTAGTTTTGTCTAACCAGATCTAGTTTAGGAGCCTGACTATCTTCCGGATGAGCACCAGGGTGCCTGAGTGGGTGTTCTTTCTCTTGTCCACTCTTTTTTGTATTTTCTTTTGAGGCGTTTAGACACAGAGCACGTGTTTAGCTTGTGTTTTGGACTTAACTTTTGGCCTACGGGCTTAGACATGATGGTATATTTTCTAAACTGCAGCTAGAGCTGATCATGTATTACTTAGTGTTGCTAGTTCTTCATTTTGTATTACTAGCTTCATATATATTATAGTTTGGGATTCTTTACTGTCTTATATGCCTGATGATCGTGTCTATGTACATTACTTACTTGACCGTGAATGAGATATCTAGGATTATTTGACCTAAGATTGACTGTTGGCTTGTAGTAGTAACCTCCATCTATAAAGCTTATACGTTATTTTGGAGTCCGGGAGAACTTTGGTATACATAGCAGGCCTGGTCCGTTCCTACTTGCCAGTATTCTGTTTCTGGGACGTGACAGTGACAGTGACAGGACGGCGAAAACGTGTAAGTGTCGGCCGGAGACTCTTTGCTGGTGAGGAGGAAGAAGAGTGGCCAGGGTCTACTAGACACGGACAGGAGTGGCGGCGATGGTGATGTCGTGGAGGAGTGGGGTCAATATTTGTGGTGGCCGGTGGGGACAGTAACGATAGGCTGTGTGGCGTCGAGGAGGTTCGACAGAGAAGAGGGGACGGGAGCAGATGGTGGCTGGCGTAGTTACGACCAACAGGATCGTCGACGACGGCGCGAATGATAGCCATATTAGGGATAGAGCTTGTGTTTAGGATTAGGGTTTCAGGATTGGGGGATTTGGCTGTGTCGGGGTTGACGTTTCCTGCAAGACACAGGATTGGACGGACGTGTCCGAGGTTGTCGGACACGAAAAAGGCAATATAATTGTAATAAGAAAAGTAATGGAAAGAAATTTAGGACACGGACACGATGCACGACACGATGATCATGGTGGATGGAATTTGGCCAGGTGATGTGAGAAATTTATGGAGGAAACAAAGAGAAGCCTCCCTATATATAGGGTTAGGGTTTCCTAGTTAGGAAAGGATTAGGAATCCAATAATGATCAAATCTTTCATATTTAATTAAATAAACAAAATTGTATTTGACCAATAAATATCTAAAATCATCAAATAATCATCAAAATAGATTTTTTACAAGTTTAAATTAAACTTAGATTGATCAAATCAAATATTAATCACAATAAAAATAATAGTAAATATTAACAAATAATTTAAAAATTAGGTTTTCATAAATATGATCTCATTTTTATCAATATATCAATAGGTTTTATAATAATTAGTAAATTAAAATGAAATTAAATATGTGTTTACTATAACAACTCAAAATATTATTTAATCATCAAAATAATTTAAAAATATTTTCATAAAAGAAAATCTAATGCCCGAAAAATATCATTTGGTAGAACTCTTGTCAATCGAAAATATTTTTGATTTTCTTGTAGAAATTTCAAATACAAAATTTTTCTCTAATGTAAATCTTTTAAATAAAATAAATAAAATTTTTTGAAATTTCAAAAACGGGATTACAAATCTACCAACCTTAGAAATAAATTCGTCCTCGAATTTAAAAATATCTATCATATATATAAAAAGTATTAGTAAATTATCAAAACAAGAAAACATAAATCAGTAGATGAAAAATACTAAAAGTTCTTTTAAAATAGAAAGATTGATCTAATCATTGGTCAAAGAAGGATGGATAGGACAGGAATAAAATATACGGGAACTAGGTTATTACCTTTAATCTTAGAAGATTTACAAAATTTGGGGTAGGAGAAGGCAATACATGGAAAATAAACGAATTTAGATAATTAGAAAAAACTACGTTCAAGGAATAGATTTAGAGGAGTCTGACCTACATAATCTTCCGTCGGAATCTTAACCTATTCTTTCAATATCTAAAATTCCATCATTCCTATAAATCGTTATCCTCAAAATATTTAAAAATACATTTCAACTAATTCAAATTAGATCCATAATTTAATATCCAAGTCTTCGAACTCGTATCATAATCTTCCAAAAATTTAAATTCCTCAAATATTTAAAATTCAATCTTCGTCAAAATTCTCTATTCTATAATCTCCTCAATATTTAAAATCTATTAGATCTTCAAATTCTTCTCACAATTTTGAAAATCGTTTTCTTTCAAAAATTTAACCTTAGCAATAAATAAATATTCATCAACTAACATAAAAATTTAAACTTCAAGCATCGAAATTTTAAATACTCTGAAATTCAACAATCAATTAATCTCTAAGATCTAATTTACCAATCAAAAATTTTACCCACCATTGTTCATACCATCATAGGAAAACATAATATTAAATTCTTATGTGAAAATACTAATACAAAAATTCTTCTAAAACCCATCAAACCTCAATTTAAACGTTTATTCCTAATTTAATCATAAAGCCTATTGAGTAACATTAACTACCCAAGCAATCACATTTAGTCAGGTCTTTCCTATTATTTCTAGTCCTAGTCATTCTCATAAAAATCAAATCAATCCTAATTACAAATGAGCACTATTCGAGTTGCAGGCTCGCAATAGTACGACTAAGTTAGGTACTACCACGAGTTCGTATAATTTTGCAAAAATGGACTTGCATGGGCCACCATAAAAACTTGTAACGACCCGCTCCCGCTTTTCGAGATACGAGTTCGTAGCCAAGTCTAGCCTACACTGCAGCATCGACGGTAGTACGCTGTCCAAACCTCAAAGTTAATCTCAAATACAATAAAATTATATCTAGTTGCTCATTTACAATAATTATTCAAATTCAAATCCAATAATACATCGAATAATATTCGGGAATAAACCTGATAAATATTTTAATTCAAGAACCATCTAATCTAAGTAAAATCTATGGTTGGCCTCGAAGATACCTCTAACTCCATCCAAAGAAACCCAAAGCAAGATAGCAAGTCATCAAGAATCTGTCAACTGAAAATAAAGTATCCCGTTAGGATGGGAGCAAGTACAAGTTTAAACCAACATGATACAAGTATATTATAAAATAATATAATACTAAACATGGAAAGCAATGATAAATGGAAACTTAAACAATATGAACAAGAAAATATGCAATATGATAAGCTAAATAAAAAGTAGCAAGTATGAAATGGCAGAGACTTATGTAAACAATAATAGTGTACGTATCATGAGAAGTACAACATTCCTACACGTGGATGAATTAGGCGAATGATGAGGATTTAAACGGTCCGCCCTCGAAAACTGGAGAGTTGCAAATAATACAGTCGGGCTTTGTCCACATGCCTACTAATACAATCATATGGTGGGAATAGCCTTACAGAATAACATGATAGTGCCTGGTGGCTAAACAGTCGAAAGAAGCAAAATGATAACTAGAGTGGTGGAGAAGAAACCTACTCAGGATCCTTGGCAACCATCCCATAGGTAAGCACCATCTAGAGTGAAGTATGATGAATCTTCAGGCTCTGCTACTAGATCTGGCCAAGCAAAACCAGAAAAGTCAATCCTCTAATAGCAAGTACAATAAGAAAGCACGAGCGAATGAAACAAAATCCAATCAATGGCAGTACATAGGAATCTGTGTCATAGCTTAGGTTTATAGTCATCGGTGCAATAATACAATCTTGTACTAAACAAGGACAACGGATGGGCTACTATTCGAAGACAATCTACATCCCTAAAATAATGACAAACAATATAGTATAAGAACAAGTGATTTAATAGAGCATCCAATCATTCCTTTGACTCGTTATATTAGTATATGGGTTATCCCAGGAATGCAATAAGGATCCCTTAATTGTGCGATGTTGAAGCTAGACTGGCTAAATTATATAACTATGTATAAATTAATAACAGTCTATGGTGTCAGTCCTCGGGTGGTCATGGTGTTGGTAACAGGACAAGTAATGGTCCTAATACTCCTACATGGTAGATATTGGGTAGGTAATTAGTACAATAATAGATATTGTACTCCACCTGGATGGCTGATGATCATAGTATCTGATTGCTAGCCAGCAAGATGCAAGATATTAGGATCCTTTTCCTTCTAATGATCTATGTACTTTAAGTCATTTAATTAACCTCATTAATCATAACCATAAATACCATCATAGTGCATAGTATAAATAGTAGCACCTCGGTGCCATAACAGTTACAATACCTCAAGGGTAAGCTGGTAATAATAATAATAATACAAATATAGTATAGCTTGGTCAAAAACTGGTCAGTCGACAGTCGATCAATCATATATTTAAGAAGTAGGGGTACGACCATTAGATATTATACTACCCAATAATAGGATTCTAGAATCTACAAGTTCATATATAATCCATCGATAAATCCTACGAATTGATAATAAATACTTTCTACACACGATAATAGTAGGTAGTCACTGGGTAATATCACGCTCCAATTCTAATGGACCGTAAAGTCGCCACTGAGCATGATGTCATATAAGCGTAAGCTACACTTATGCAAGGAATGGACTTGCACAATAACAAAATAGAATAATCAGAGTTATAAGCAGCAGAACTACAAAGCAGAAAAATAAAATAAAAATAATAGAATAAGAATTAATCTCTTCTTTTATTGATACTTGAATCAATTACATCTGCATTCAATAGCCAACTGATACATGACAACTAGCCTAAACTTTCAAATAGAAAATAATTACAATCATTTGGTTCCATACATCAGAATTAAAATGACTTCATTCCATATAACACCTCTCTGTACGAATTGGCCATGCGTCTTTTGATTTTCGGCTCTCCAGAATGAGGATCTTCCATTGTCTCGAACCATCCAGCAAGACATCCAATACATACTGACAATCTGGTAGGGGATCAGTACATTGGGGAATACACTAGTGAATGAACAAAAATAACACGTATTGAGCCAATCACTATGTAATTTTAGTGAGAAAATATAACTTTTAATAGTCATTTTTCTACTTTTACCTATGTTTATTTCATGCCATAGACAATTCAAAAGGTCTGATTCCATTTAAAAATATAATGAAACTATATTTCTTTCTTTCATTCATTTGCCAATTCACGCATGATATCCATTTCTTTCTAATATAACATGCTCAGCATATTTCTAAATCCATATTCATTCATTTAAGGATCATATTAGCAACATTTCATTTGATTCAGATTCATTTCTTACGAGTAAGACAATAATATTTTATTTAAAATAAATTCTATCTTTGAGTGATTCATGATAAGCAATGTGACTAATCTACATAATAGTCCAAAGGTGATTTCTTATGATTAGCATATGTGACTAATGGTTCAGTTCTTCAATAATACATGCACATACTAGAAGCTGTGACACATGGTTCAACTCTTCACTACTATACGCTCACACTAATAGTTGTGAATCACAGTTTAATCACAAATATACACACATACTTGTGAGACACGTCTCACTATATCAGTATTTTGTACGGGTACATATTTTGAGCCGTATTTCGTATTTCTTGGTTTTCGAATATTTTGGGTTAAACTTGACTTAGTTTAATTCGGTTCGGTTTAATTTGGTATTGGACTTGGTTTGGTTTAGGTAGGTTTGAGATGAGAAGGCTTGTATAAAACACAACTCCTCTCTCTCTCTCCTCCATTATTTTCATTCTCTTCATCTTCTTCCTCTTTTTCTCCTCTAATCTAAGGCAAGTACATCTTGTCAAATGTTAGACAAATATTATTTTGTTTGTTCTAAACTCTTCCTTACATGATTATAAGCCTCTTTAGAACTTGGAGTTTTTGATTTTTATGGATGGATTCTTATAGATCTCAGTTTATGCCATTTTTTTGTTTTCTTGGGTTTTGATCTATCAAACTTCTTTGTTTTCAAAATCTAGTTGTTCTATGTGGTAGAAAATTTCGTTCTATTCCAATTTGAACTATGAAAGACCAAATTTGGACTTACAGTAAAGGTTTTATGGAGCTTGGAAGCTATGGATTCCATGGCCATCCTTCTCAGATTTTAGGAGAAGCTGGGTACCCATTTATCCTGCCGTATAGATGGGCACCCATCTACTGCCGCATGGTATTCTGTTTACTCTGCTGCATAGATGGCACCCCATCGACTCTGCCGCATAGATGGCACCCCATCGACCCTACCGTATAGATGGAACCCCATCGACCCTGCCGCATAAATGACACCCTATCGACCCTGCCGCATAGATGGGCACCCATCAACTGTCGTATGTGATTTTGTTTACCCTGCCGCATAGATGGCACCCCATCGACCCTGCCGCATAGATGGACACCCATCTACTGCCGCATGGGACCCAGCAGCATAGATGGCACCCCATCGACTCTGCCGCATAGAAGGCACCCCATCGACTCTGGCCGCAATGGACCCTGCCGCATAGATGGCACCCCATCGCCTCTGGCCGCATGGGACTCTGTCGTATAGATGGCACCCCATCGACCCTACCGTATAGATGGCACCCCATCGACTCTGGCCGCATGAGAAGATGTGTACCCATCGACTCAGGCCATATGAGAAGATGGGCACCCATCCATCCTTCTTGGGCCTTGAGACGAAGTAGTACAGCGGTATACTCCACTCTCTTACTGTATTGTATATCTAACATTCGAAAATAGCCCTCCAGTGTGTTCAAGAAGCCCATCACCTCATCTGACTTCTCTCTCCCGTTAAACTCAGGCGGGTCGCAGCTCTTAAATTCAGAGAACTTGAAGCTCGTCCTCTTCCGTGTCGGCATTTCAGGTTTCTCTGCCGACACTTCTATGGTCTCGGTTGCTACGGCCTTTGCAGAAATATTTGAATCGGCCGTCAGCTTGGTGACAATCTGAGTTAGACTATCCACTTGCTTTTGTTGGGCATCTAGCTGATCCTGAAACTGAAATTGTAGTTGCTCTTGAAGCGCGCGATGTTGAGCTTCGCTCTGCTTCCTCTGAGCCTCCATTTGTTTAATCAGTTTATCAGTTGGGTCAGACGATGAATTCGTCTTTGCGCTATCACCCTTGGTCATTCTACAACAAAGAAATAATTCCATTAGCACTCATAAAATATTTATGGACTTATTGTATGGAATATTATTTCATGCCAGCGCTATCGACACCATCAATCGAGAAAATTTGCATCAAGACTTCCTTTTTGAAAATATTTTTAAAATCCGAAGAAGTGAAACCTGGCTTTGATACCAACTTGTCACGCCCCGATTCGGGGAATCGCTCGCTTTGCTTCGATTCACACCGAATCGATTGTCCTTGCTAAGGCATGATGTCGTACAAGTCTGGAGTTGCACTTGTACAAGGCTAGAACATGTACATTTATATCATTTCAACACATTTGAAAAGTAAGTCACAGTTGCGGAAATATTGAGTAAGCGGAATAGGAAGAAAAATATTCATTTTATTGATGATGTAGTCAGAATACAAATTTAATCGATAATATTTTAAATGCCCTTTCGGCTACATTGATTCATGAAAAGAACTACAACTGATAGGCTGCCATGAAATAACTTTCCATTCCATACATCATGCCCCTTTAGTACTTTGAAATATAAGCAGCTATCTTGAAAACTCCGCAATACTTTGTGCGTCTTTAGGGAAAATAACTTGAAAGGAAACAGCAGTTCAGAAAGCTTTAGTTGCGATGTGCGTCCGAGCCTTCTCCAGTACCTGTGGAGGAGGCGTCAGCACATTATAACAATGCGCTGGTGAACCCCGTTGGCCCACTCAGCTAAACCAATATTTTATTAATGACAAGCATTTTAAAGATATAAACTTGATAGGGACAGGCAATATTTAGAGTAAATCACAATTCAATTGACATGGTAGTTCATAAAACCATGTTTACTTTATCATTGGCCGAATCCAGCTTTCCTGCATAAGATACAGGATAATAATAATATACTTACCGCCCCTGCATAAGACATTGATTAGCATACATTCCCACGATGTGACCATTGGTGTTGTTAAACCATATGGACTCTTTTCATTCATTCATTTGCATTTGGGACTTCAAGATAATGAGATGACAGCACAGTAGGGAGCTAGCCTCTATGATGCCTCGTATTACTCATGTTTCTCCAAAGCACTTCATTATTTCCTTCTAGGCCGAATCGGTACCGGTGCCCCCATTCGAGGAATTTATTGCTCAATCCTTGTATACAAGTTGTCCATGGTCAGGCAAATGTGTTTCTGACTCGATATACACAGTGTGCATAGAATATTTGAAGTAATAGGCAACATGATCATTCTTAGCATTTCATAACCATCATTCTAGGCATCAATTCAATCATTTTAATGTTCAGTTCATTACAGTGTAATCAATTCATTTCAATGTTCGATCTCTAGCATCTTAGTGGTATTGACTTATGGCATTAGCATCTTGATATCGATCAACGGATGTTGCAAGACAATTATTTAGTTGGCATGAAGGAATAACGAGAGGGACAATACCACCACAGAGATCCACACTCACCAAATTAGAGAATCGTCGAGAGAGAGAGGAACACTCGCACGCTTAGCCTTCCGTCACGCATCAGTCTGCATTGGCACCAAAAGTTTGGTTAATAATCTGTCTCGTACTGTTCTCTTCTCTCAGAATTTTCAAGAATGAATGCTATGCAACTCGATAAAAACGGGCAAGAATCAAATCATCGAAAATCATTCAGAAAAGCATCCATCAAAACTAAGCAACAAAACCAGCAGCAAAACATCCAGAGAAAACTCTTGGACGCATTTCAAGAGAAACCGATCTATTTGTTGGAAAGGTTCTTATGCACTTGTCCGTGATCGATTCGATGTCGACGGTAAGTTTCCCCAATACTCGGTTTCGACCGAGTTAGCCAAGCCATAAGCCTTACATAGTGAACCGCTAGGAACGGGACACTACAGTTCATATACAAGGTATTCCGGCTACAAGCAATCCCGTTATCTGGACGCCTGCTCTGATGGACTTGTAGCCTGCCAACGAGTAGGGCACATTTACAGCCCACTGTCATGTGGGGTACTTCATGAAACAAGTAACACACTCTTATGTGTTTTACCCCCAGGAAAGCTAATAACTCTTTTAGGGTACATTTATCTCCTGGGTAATGTACCCACTATTATATGTACATGGGATACATTTGTCTCCTGGGCGATGTATCCACTATAAATCCTTATAAATTGCGTGTGGATAACCTGGATAGTCTGCAGGGCTTGTAGTCGTAGGGATACCTGATTGCATCTCGCTAGTAACTAGGCTTGTGATAACCCTAGTTAGTTAAAGTATCAAGCCGTACTCATTGCTTGGCCGTGATTGATGGATGAAGTCAGTCCAGTTCGATCAAGTTTTGTCTAGGCAGTGTCCGTATGTTTGATTCAGTACACTGGTTTATGCTTTACCTTGTCGGTAAATGATCAGAGACTAAGTTCTGTTTAGGAGAAGGGTTACAACCTCGGTGCTTGTTTGGTTTACGGGTTGTAACTTGGCTTCCGGAATGGTTCCTAAGTTATCCTATCATTCGTCGTCCTATTTTGTACTCACATGTTCTACATGATCCTTATGTTGCACAATGATTAGAGACTAAGTTCTGTTTGGTTACAACCCAGGTCCTTGTTTGGTTTAAGGGTTGTAACTTAACTTCCGAATTAGTTCCTAAGTTCACTTATCATTGTCTTTCTATATAATTCTAACATGCTCATATATTCAATTATCTCACAAGCTATACATGACTCCCTATGCCGGGTCACCATGCTCTTATGACCCGACTATCTTACAAGTTCACATGTTCAATTTCTTTTACATATTCTCAAACTTCTGTTTACTTAACATGTCTATGCTTTACATTATGTTGCATGTTAATTACTTTATGCTCTAAGATGCTTTACTTATTATCTTTCTATGTTTGGGATAAGTGCATTGGTAGTGCACAAATCTCGATCTGCTCTTACTCAATTGTATCTCTAATTATTGATGTTAGTGATTGCTGGTTTTAGTTCATAGTTTGGCATCCTTTGTGGTACTTGCTATTGGGGGTTTGACCCTACTGGTTTTGTTTAGCCAGATCTGTTAGAGAAGCCCAGATGATCTTTCGCACCATCTACTCGACGGTGACCATCCAGAGCACCAGAGTACCCAAGTGGTTTTCTCATTTTATTCTTCCACTGGTTATGTACATTATTTGTTTGTGGCATTTAGCCTCCAAGCACGTGTTTAGCTCGTGTTTTGTTCCTTGACATTTAGTCTACGGGCATAAACATGATGTGCGTATTCAAGACTGCAGCTAGAGCTATCATGTATGACTAATACTCTTGCTAGTTTTACCATTTTGTATTACTAGCTTCATGATCGTCCATGTATATATGGTTTGGGATGCTTTACTAATGTACGTATGATGATCATACTTCTTGTACCTTGTATAATTACATGTGGTTGAGATACATAGAATTGTTTTAACCTAGGATCGACTGTTGGCTTGTAGAAGTAACCCCCATGTCTTGACAGCTTATACGTGATTTCAGAGTACTTGTGTACTTTGGCATTGTGTAACTGGCCTCGTCCGTCCCCACTTGCCATTATATTTTCTCTTTGATCAACATATCACCAGTGTACTATTGTATGTCGACGACATGTCTGTCGTTTCCATTTTCTGTTATACGTATTTTTAGTGCACGTATACGGAATTCTGGCCTTTGTCAGGAGACCTGTATTTTGACTCATTTTTCTTAGCCTTGCTTTGGTTTGATTTTGGCTTGGTTTAATTTGGTTTGTTTCAACTTGGTTTGGCTTGGTTTGTATTGGTTTGAGATGAAAAGTGTTTTATATAAAAACCCAACTTCTCTCTCTCTCTCTCTCTCTCTCTCTCTCTTCCATTATTTCATTTCTTTTCATCTTCATCCTCTTCATCTTCTTCCTCCAACCTAAGGCAAGTACATCTTGCCAATTGTTGGACAAATGTTATTTTATTTGTTCTAAACTCTTCCTTACATGATTATAAGCCTCTCTAGAACTAGAAGTTTTTGATTTTCATGGGTGGATTCTTGTAGATCTAAGTTTATGGCATTTTTATTTTCTTGGGTTTTGATCTATCAAACTTCTTTGTTTTCAAAATCTAGTTGTTCTATGTTGTAGAGAATTTCGTTCTACCCTATTTTGACCTATAGAAATCTAAATTTGGACTTACAGTGATGGTTTAATCGAGATTGGAAGCTATGGGTTCCATGGCCATCCTTCTCAGATTTTTGGAGAAAATGGGTACTCATTTACCCTGCCGCATAGATGGGCACCCATCTACTTTCGCATGGGATTCTGTTTACTCTGCCGCATAGATGGCACTCCATCGACCCTACCGCATAGATGGCACCCCATCGACTCTGGCCGCATGGGACTCTGCAGCATGGCACCCCCATCGACTCTTGCCGCATGGTACCCCATTGACTCTGTCGCATGGGACTGCCGTATGGCACACCATCGACTCTTGCCGTATGGCACCCTATCTACCCTTGTCGCATGGGTACCCATCAACTCTGGCCGCATGAGAAGATGTGTACCCATCGACTCTGGCCACATAAGAAGATGGGCACCCATCCACCCTTGGCCGTATAGTGCTTATTTTGGCTGACTTTGTATGTTTTATGCCCTTTTTGGCTGATGCGTGGCCATAATTTCTTCCAACTCCCAACATGAAAGTTGTAGATCTTTTTCTTGGCTTCAAGAATATGTTACCAACTATTTTATGCAAGTTTCTTTCATTCTTGATATAGAGCTTATGATTGCGTTGCATATTTTCTACTTTGGCCTAAATTACGATGACCCTACTTAATAGCTTGATATTACTTTAATAAATGAATTTTATAACATGATTTGATAATATTGTACAGTTAGAGAATGATTGTAACCCTCTCATACCCTTAACACTAGCACAGATTCAATTGGTATTTTTGGCCAAGTAGTTACCTCATTTATTCCTTCTCATATGTTATGATGCACTTTTTATCAAGATCTATCTACAAGATTTCTTACGTCTATGATTGCTTAACATGATAGTGACCCGTTGTGGTTCACTCATAATACATGTCTTTCATCTTTGCTTAGCATGATAGTTGTCACGACCCGCACCCTAGAGTTAGGGCACGAGAACGTAACAACGCCCAGCCTACGTCGCAGTGTCGGCGGTAGAACGCTGTCCTAGGTCTCAATGCATCTAACAGTATAAGACTAAACAGTTTATACTCCCCGAATGGGGGTGACATAGCAGAATGTAAACTCAATCACATCTAAGGTAGAGCATAAAGGAAGATAGATAAAATATGAAATCGAAAAGAGATACAACAGATAGAAGTCTAAGTGTCTAAGATACAAACTCAGAATACATCTCAAAACCCAAATACAGTAATCCATAAATACAACTCAAGATGACTGAAAATAAACTATAAGCAAAAACCCTAGCTATCTATGCAACCTCTACTGTCTCCTCTAGGCTAGCAGGCAACCTCCAGGCTATCTGTAAAATTTAACAACAGGTCCAGTCAGGACAGGAGCGAGCACAGTACATCTCAACAAGTCATAACAGGATAGGAAATGTAATCATGCTAGAGAATAAAATACAGGATCTGAAGAAATAGCATAATGTAAAAGAGAGACTGTAAGTAAATATCTATGGTATATAGAGAGAGACAGTGCTAGTGATTCAGAGTACAGGATAAACATGTGAATGGCATGGGACTGATTCATGATTACACTACTTGGAATTAATTCATGATTACACTACTTGGAATTATTCACATGTTCATTTATACTCTCCCATTCCCAATCAATACACAAGGATCCAATCAAGTTACGTTAAGATTCATGATTATACTACGTTGCCCATAAAGGGTGATTCATGAATTGATTCGTGAAGGCTCGGTGATCATGAGGGTACATGAGTCACTAGCTGATTCTTGAAGATTCATGATAATAGAAGCATGAGATACGTGATGTAAGTGAAACACACATGACAAAAGTATCTGATGCTCCCGAGAGGGATAACATCTCATGAAGGGATCCATATAGTACCAATCCGTGTTACCAACGTGTCAGCATCAAGTAAGATAGTCTAAAGCAGGAAATATAATCCTAAACATGATATGAAATGATCAGAGAATGTACTCGCCTGATATCTGAATGTCCAAGGTAAAGATACTGTCCGAGGAGAGGTGTCTGGCTCCTAATTAGAACAGCACAAGTCACAACATGTCCAGAAGGGTAATATAAAGCACTACAATGCATTCTACATGAATCTAGGTCAAACTAGGCCAAAGTCAATCCTTGGTCAACTCTGGTCAACTGTACTAGTCAAACTAGGTCAAACTAGGTCATGTCCTAACCCAACAAGTCTTACTAGGCCTAACCAAGAGTATCCTACAAGCACACATCAATACAAGGCTATACAAGCCAACATACACCCAACTCTATATAGCATGCAATTATTCAATACTCAAATAGGCAAGAATTCACATTGGATATACACTAGGTAATCTATTACTTTAAGCTATATATGTCAACACATATATGCACATGCATATATTGGTATTCAACATTAGATCTATAATCATTGCATTTCAAATGGTTATATAAACTTATATATTACAACACAATATGCTAGCATATATATAATATACATACATAGCTAAGTTAACTATATTCATAAATACTTATTTAAGAGGCTATGTGTGTGTAGGTGAACATGGCAAAGGGGCAAGTGAGGGTTAAATGGGCATACATAGTGTATACATATCAAAGAGTGTCAAAGTGTAAGTGAACAAAGTGTCAAGTGTGATAGTGTCAACATAGTGTAAGGGGTACATGACGTAATATAGGATTTGTGTTAATATAGAACATTACATCTCATTAACTTGTATATTGCATATATTACATCTATTATTACATTACATTCATGCTTGCATTCATTCATCATTTATTTACTCTCTTGTACTACTATATGTGCCATACATTACATACTATGGAACCTATATATTCATTACAAGCCATACTTATACATACTTACATTAGATAGGATACTTACACCTCATACATCATTTATTTAACCATTTACTCATGTTTGCATTCTCTATTTAATTACATAATGTATATATATTAACATGGGTTAAAATCAAATAGAACATTATATTACACACAAGGGTGAACAAAATGCATATGCCGAATAGTAACTCCTACTAATAATCAATACTGTACCATCTCAGCATGAATTAAAATCTAGGATTAAAGTATGTTATAGATCTATGTGTTAGCTTTCCGAAACTTCAAATGGATCGCGTTTTCGTTTTCGAAAACTCCCGGAATCGCGAAAACACCGAGAACGCGTTTGTCTTTCGTATAGCTGACACTCAAATAATTCTCCAGAAAGTTACAGAAAGAATTAGGCCTATTAATACATGTTTTTGGAAAGCTAACTTTAATACGCTTCTTTTAAAAAAAATGGGAGATTAAACTGAGCTTTGAGCTAGAAGTTATGACTTTCTAAGTTAGGACTGAAAGTAAAAACGTGGATAAAAATCATGACGGATTTAGATAGTTTGAGCCAAAAGAATACACAATATATATCCTAATTATCCACAACAATAATAGCAATAATAATATGAGGAACCACACTCACAAACTTGATTATATAATCATCATAAACCATTTGTTACATATATAAATATAGATACACTCTCATTACAATATATATATATATATATATATATTTTTATATATATATATATATATATATATATATATATATATATATATATATATATATATATATAAATCTATATATGTAACATGAACACATCCACAAACACGAAGGACACTCCTATGACCTCCAAATGGACACAAAATGGACACAAATGGAGATACAACCATGGGGGTCATTCCTATGGGTTCAAAATAGACCTATATGTATGAGGAAATAAAAAGGAGAAGGGATTTATACCTCCCGGTAGATCGAATCGAAGAAAAACCTTCCTGGAGCGACACCGACACGTAGAGATTCCAAAAGGACACGAAAGAGCTCTGAATCCTCCCAACTTGGGTAGCTTCCTCCTTGGCTAGAATGGAGAAGGAAAGAAGAAGATTTGGTGGTGAAATGGAAGGATTTGGTGTAGATATTGCTAGGGATTGCTTTCTAGGAATTTGGGGAAGAACAAGAGAGAGAAAAATAGATGGATAATGACAAATGGGAGGCTCAACCCTATCCTTATTGTGGCTGGCCATAAAGGTGGTTTTGTCCTATTAGAAAAAGTCCAAAAGCCCCTACTAACCTATTCTATGAGTATTAGGAAAGGGCTAATTGGTTGGGGCTAAATTAGTCATTCTAAAGTCTCTAATCACCCTAATCTTATCCATAATAATTAGTCTAACCTCTAACTAAAATATTTCTATCATGTGGACTAAAATTAATATCATGTGGGCCATGCCTAACTAGTGTATGGGTCCCACTAGAGTCAAACTACCCCCGGGTCCCCGTTTTAAGTCGGATTGAGTTGAAATTCGAACCCCACTCAAATAACCCCAACACAATATCATAAATAATAAAATAATATTAAAATAATTCAAAGAGGTCAAATGCAAAAAATATTCTTAGGCCAAAAATGACATTAAAATATCATAATCACATGGTTAGGCTCTAGGTCAAACAGTCTCTAGGGTTTCACTCGCAAAACGTCAAAACCACAAGTCATTGATTTAAATAATTTTAAAATGATTTAAAATTACCAAAAATCATATCATGAATTAAATATCATTATTAAAATAATTATAAACACAAAATTTCAAAATTACCCTCATTTGGGAAACTGGGTGCTACAACTCTACCCACCTTAGAAAAATTTCGTCCTCGAAATTTAAGATCGATAGTACTCCTTCTAGAGCCTCTAACCTACCCAATATCTAAGGTAACACTTCCTAATACTGGAATAATAAACGGACATCTAATTAGTATCAATCTAGGAATACCTCCAATACTGCTCTGCTGTACGACGGTAATGGAACTTCAATAAAATATGGACTGGAACCTATATCCAAGGGACTGGACCTATTTTAAAGTGGTCTTAACTAAGGATGAAAAGGAACTGATCATAGGCTATAGGTATACTCAAACTATTATCTTCCTATTAACCATCTATTAATACATTCTATTACCATAGGAAAGATGCATTACTAAGACATATAGGTCCATATCTCTCATAACACATTTATACTCACCAAAAGACTAGTACATCCTATCAAGGCTGATACTATAATCTCTCATAAATCTCATAAGCTACATGTTTAGAGACACACATCCCCACATCAAGGACTAACCTATATATCTACAACTGATACTAATGGGGTGACGTCCCTATTTCCCAACAATCAAGGTCAAATTTTTTTTATATTTAAATCATGCAATTTGAAGGAATAGTATACAAGGTCAGGGCATACCGTAGCAGTTGGAAGTCTCACCTAGGTGCACTGGTCATTTTAGGTCAAAACAATACTATGGTATCAACACACAAACAATCTAGGGTGTCCTAATTGGGAAGGTAAGGGAACAACAATCATCAAGGTTGTAGGGCTGTCTACCATCCTATATAAAAATTGGTCATTAACAAGCAACTAAGAAATTATTAAAAGGTCACTATTCCATAAAATGGCAAAAATTGAAAATTTAGGCACAACAAATCACAAATAGATTTTTGTCTTGACACGATCTAAGTTGATCAATTTCGGAATAAAACGAAATTTAGGCAAGAAAGAAAATCAAAGAAATCAAAGTATGAGCACGAGCATCCAATGATGGAGGTTCAGGTCATGATTAAATTTAATTCGACTGAGTACGAATACGAGGTTCATAGGCGATAAAAAGATTTCAAGGAGAATTGTCAAGGCTGTCGCGAATGAGACTCTAGGGTCAAGTTTAACTATGTCTCCATTCTCGTAGGTTGATACATGAAAAAGCGAACCAAAGTACAATAGGTTGTTCTGACCATCATGTACCGGTTCTGATTAGACAATATGTTAGTGGGTGGCCACCCAATAAAATATGTCATGACCAAGCTCGAAAATAGATAAGCTTGCAAAACTAAGGCTAATTTAGCAGCACAAGATATAAGGGTGGTAATGATGAAAGGAATTACATAGTCCAAGGTTCTTAACCAAACGGGTCAAGTAATCAGATAAGGTACAAGGTTAAGAATCTAAGGAAACAAGCAGAACACCATCACATGTCGGGTCGAAAGAATTGAGTCAAGGCTGGATTTCTAATTGAAATAAGAAGAAATTTAGTATAATGGTAGAGGTTATAGTTTAGCCAGTTAACCAGAAAATCATATCAAGAAAATAGAGTACAAGAAGACGGGTTTTAGTGGGACATGATATACCTACACGAAGGTGAGCTCGTCTAGGTCTTGCATATAAGATTTGTTGGAGGGTAACAGCTAGTATTACATTTCGAATATCAAAGTCACGATAAGGAACGTCAAGGATCTCAATTAGAAAGTGGGAGTTCAAGAGGTGGTAATTAATGCACAAAAATAATGAAGATCGAGTTAGTCATCTGCTTCTAATACCCTTAAGTTCATCTGGTCATAACTTGCCAATCATATCTTTACCTCACCAGTCTTCATATGAAAATTTAACCTTTACTTAAACCCTTACCATGACTACCGTAGGCAATTCCCAATTTTCAAAGATCACTCTTGAAGCACAGCCCTCACATTTAGGAATCAACATTAACCATTTATTTAAATTTCCAAGTTCTTTCACCTTGTCTTAAATTTGACCAAAACCTCTAAATCCTATTTACGAATTCCTTGAATTTGTTCAAATTGTTCTCCTCGTATTATTTAATTTAAATCTCTAGGCCTTACAAAACTTATCTTCCATCATAAAATCAACTTCCGTATTTTCTTCGACATACACCCTTGAATATTATTCTCCTAAAAATATTTCACAACAATCTCTAAACTTCCATAACTTTGTGTTCTCTCTATCCCTAGTCATTTTCTCGCAACATCTTGTTTAATATCCTTATTAAACACAATTAACTTCTCTTTTCCATTACTCACCTTCTACATAGCCTCAGAGTAAAAGTTTTCCCTAGAATCAATAACCAAGATTTTCTAAGTTCTCAAAACTAGGTTGACCTCTGATATCCTCATTAGTTTTGAATACACCTATAAACTATCTCATAACCCCAAAATTTCTCTAAATGTAATTGTTTCCAGATTGGCAGTATACATCTCCTTATTCTATTCGAGACCTTTACCATATTTTTATCTCAAGTTTCCATATGGAACACTCCACATTTGATTTCCTTTAGATCATCATAAAATAACCAGTTACGTCTTCTCTGAGCTACATAATTTACGTCACTTCCTTAGCCTTTTCCTATGTAAAAGATACGAAGATTCAAGGGTTTCGAAGTACATCTGGTAGGGACGACAAGATATAGGTAATTAATGTAATGAGACAGAGTTTAAGATAAGAGGTAAATAAAAATGCAAGGAAATAATGGCGAGAAAGAATAATGAAGATATGTTCCTTCTCATCGGTTCAAACGAGAGGAACCTATCAAGCTTAAATTCAATAGCAAGGAATGAGGGTGAATCCAAACAAGAGGAAAAGGAATTCCAATTGAAGTTCAAAATGAGTTTCTCAGGGGTCGTCCCAGAAATCTCTCAAAGAATCCTAAGTGTGATTGAGTACCTTGGATTTAAAAATATTAATCTAAATACAAAATTAAATCAACAACTACAAAATTTTATCAAAATCATCAACTAATACCAGGATTCAAAGTTCTACAATGAATCCACAAAATCAAATTCAAATCAAGGAAAAAGGTGAATCAAAACAAGGAAAAGGTGTTTAAATCGGAATTCAAAATTAGATTCTCAAGGGTCATCCCAGGAATCTCTCAAGGAATCCTAACAGTGATTGAGTATCCACTCATCCTAACATCTTAATTTATATATCCTATAGCAGGCTCGTAGTAGTACAACTAAGTCGTTACGCTACTACGAAAAAATACTAATGCGAATCTCGACCTGCATGGGCCACCACTAAAAACGTGTCACGACCCGCACCCTAGAGTTAGGGCACGAGAACGTAACAACGCCCAGCCTACGCCACAGTGTCGGCGGTAGAATGCTGTCCTAGGTCTCAATGCATCTAACAGTATAAGACTAAACAGTTTATACTCCCCGAATGGGGGTGACATAGCAGAATGTAAACTCAATCACATCTAAGGTAGAGCATAAAGGAAGATAGATAAAACATGAAATCGAAAAGAGATACAACAGATAGAAGTCTAAGTGTCTAAGATACAAACTCAGAATATATCTCAAAACCCAAATACAGTAATCCATAAATACAACTCAAGATGACTGAAAATAAACTATAAGCAAAAACCCTAGCTATCTATGCAACCTCTAATGTCTCCTCTAGGCTAGCAGGCAACCTCCAGGCTATCTGTAAAATTTATCAACAGGTCCAGTCAGGACAGGAGCGAGCACAGTACATCTCAACAAGTCATAACAGGATAGGAAATGTAATCATGCTAGAGAATAAAATACAGGATCTGAAGAAATAGCATAATGTAAAAGAGAGACTGTAAGTAAATATCTATGGTATATAGAGAGAGATAGTGCTAGTGATTCAGAGTACAGGATAAACATGTGAATGGCATGGGACTGATTCATGATTACACTACTTGGAATTGATTCATGATTACACTACTTGGAATTATTCACATGTTCATTTATACTCCCCCATCCTCAATCAATACACAAGGATCCAATCAAGTTACGTTAAGATTCATGATTATACTACGTTGCCCTTAAAGGATGATTCATGAATTGATTCGTGAAGGCTCGGTGATCATGAGGGTACATGAGTCACTAGCTGATTCTTGAAGATTCATGATAATAGAAGCATGAGATACGTGATATAAGTGAAACACACATGACAAAAGTATCTGATGCTCCCGAGAGGGATAACATCTCATGAAGGGATCCATATAGTACCAATCCGTGTTACCAACGTGTCAGCATCAAGTAAGATAGTCTAAAGCAAGAAATATAATCCTAAACATGATATGAAATGATCAGAGAATGTACTTGCCTGATATCTGAATGTCCAAGGTAAAGATACTGTCCGAGGAGAGGTGTCTGGCTCCTAATTAGAACAGCACAAGTCACAACATGTCCAGAAGGGTAATATAAAGCACTACAATACATTCTACATGAATCTAGGTCAAACTAGGCCAAAGTCAACCCTTGGTCAACTCTGGTCAACTGCACTAGTCAAACTAGGTCAAACTAGGTCATGTCCTAACCCAGCAACTCTTAATAGGCCTAACCAAGACTATCCTATAAGCACACATCAATACAAGGCTATACAAGCCAACATACACCCAACTCTATATAGCATGCAATTATTCAATACTCAAATAGGCAAGAATTCACATTGGATATACACTAGGTAATCTATTACTTTAAGCTATATATGTCAACACATATATGCACATGCATATATTGGTATTCAACATTAGATCTATAATCATTGCATTTCAAATGGTTATATAAACTTATATATTACAACACAATATGCTAACATATATATAATATACATACATAGCTAAGTTAACTATATTCATAAATACTTATTTAAGAGGCTATGTGTGTGTAGGTGAACATGGCAAAGGGGCAAGTGAGGGTTAAATGGGCATACATAGTGTATACATATCAAAGAGTGTCAAAGTGTAAGTGAACAAAGTGTCAAGTATGATAGTGTCAACATAGTGTAAGGGGTACATGACGTAATATAGGATTTGTGTTAACATAGAACATTACATCTCATTAACTTGTATATTGCATACATTACATCTATTATTACATTACATTCATGCTTGCATTCATTCATCATTCATTTATTCTCTTGTACTACTATATGCGCCATACATTACATACTATGGAACCTACATATTCATTACAAGCCATACTTATACATACTTACATTAGATAGGATACTTATACCTCATACATCATTTATTTAACCATTTACTCATGCTTGTATTCTCTATTTAATTACATAATGTATATATATTAACATGGGATAAAATCAAATAGAACATTATATTACACACAAGGGTGCACAAAATGCATATACCGAATAGTAACTCCTACTAATAATCAATACTGTACCATCTCAGCATGAATTAAAATCTAGGATTAAAGTATATTATAGATCTATGTGTTAGCTTTCCGAAACTTAATAAAACGGATCGCATTTTCGTTTCCGAAAACTCCCGGAATCGCAAAAACACCGAGAACGCGTTTGTCTTTCGTATAGCTGACACTCAAATAATTTTCTAGAAAGTTACAGAAAGAATTAGGACTATTAATACATGTTTTTGGAAAGCTAACTTTAATACGCTTCTTTTAAAAAAAACGGGAGATTAAACTGAGTTTTGAGCTAGAAGTTATGACATTTCTAAGTTAGGGCTGAAATTCAAAACGTGGATAAAAATCATGACGGATTTAGATAGTTTGAGCCAAAAGAATACACAATATATATCCTAATTATCCACAACAATAATAGCAATAATAATATGAGGAACCACACTCATAAACTTGATTATATAATCATCATGAACCATTTGTTACATATATAAATATAGATACACTCTCATTACAATATATATATATATATATATATATATATATATATATATATATATATATATATATATATAAATCTATATATGTAACATGAACACATCCACAAACACAAAGGACACTCCTATGACCTCCAAATGGACACAAAATGGACACAAATGGAGATACAACCATGGGGGTCATTCCTATGGGTTCAAAATAGACCTATATGCATGAGGAAATGAAAAGGAGAAGGGATTTATACCTCCCGGTAGATCGAATCGAAGAAAAACCTTCCCGGAGCGACACTGACACGTAAAGATTCCAAAAGGACACGAACGAGCTCTGAATCCTCCCAACTTGGGTAGCTTCCTCCTTGGCTAGAATGGAGAAGGAAAGAAGAAGATTTGGTGGTGAAATGGAAGGATTTGGTGTAGAAATTGCTAGGAATTGCTCTCTAGGAATTTGGGGAAGAACAAGAGAGAGAAAAATAGATGGATAATGACAAATGGGAGGCTCAACCCTATCCTTATTGTGGCTGGCCATAAAGGTGGTTTTGTCCTATTAGAAAAAGTCCAAAAGCCCCTACTAACCTATTTTATGAGTATTAGGAAAGGGCTAATTGGTTGGGGCTAAATTAGTCATTCTAAAGTCTCTAATCACACTAACCTTATCCATAATAATTAGTCTAACCTCTAACTAAAATATTTCTATCACGTGGACTAAAATTAATATTATGTGGGCCATGCCTAACTAGTGTGTGGGTCCCACTAGAGTCAAACTACCCCCGGGTCCCCGTTTCAAGTCGGATTGAGTTGAAATTCGAACACGACTCAAATAACCCCAAAACAATATCATAATTAATAAAATAATATCAAAATAATTCAAAGAGGTCAAATGTAAAAAATGACATTAAAATATCATAATCACATGGTTAGGCTCTAGGTCAAACAGTCTCTAGGGTTTCACTAGCAAAACGTCAAAACCACAAGTCATTGATTTAAATAATTTTAAAATAATTTAAAATCACCAAAAATCATATCATGAATTAAATATCATTATTAAAATAATTATAAACACAAAATTTCAAAATTACCCTCATTTGGGAAACTGGGTGCTACAATAGTGACCCGTCGTGGTGCACTCATAATGTATGTCTTTCTTCTTTGTTTAACACGATGGTGACCCGTTGCGGAGCACTCAAGTCACATGTCACTTCTTTGCTTAATATGACTGTGGTCCGTCGTGGCGCACCCCTAACAAGTACTCTTAACATGATAGTGACCCGTCGTGGTGCACTCCAGACAAGTAACATGATATGACATGAACCATGAATGTTGTTGCGACAAATTTATTGGCTTACAAGTAATGAATGATTTGGACACCGTGGGTGTTTCTCTTGAGTGTGTTTGTACAAGCTACATGTTATGTATTGCATCATATCTAGGACATAAATACCTAATTTTCTACGGTCAGGGATTCATACTGAATCTGGCCAGGATTAATTACTAGATTGATCAAGTAGTTCATATAGGAAGGTATTCCGGCTACAAGAAATCCCGTTATCTGGGCGCCTTCTCCGATGGACTTGTAGCCTGCCGACGAGTATGGCACATTTCCAGCCCACTATCATGTGGGGCACTTCATGAAACAAGTAATATTCACACTGTCATGTGTTGCACCCCCCAAGTCACCAAATAACTCTCTTAGGGTACATTTGTCTCCTAGGCGATGTACCCACTATTATATGTACATGGGATACATTTGTCTCCTAGGCGATGTATCCACTATAAATTCTTGTAACTTGCGTCTGGATAACCTGGATAGTCTGTAGGGATTGTGGTCGTAGGGATATCTCATTGTATCTCGCTAGTAATTAAGCTTGTGATAATCCTAATTAGCTAAAGTATCAAGACGTACTCATTGTTTGGCCGTGATTGATGGATTGAGTCAGTCCAGTCCAGTCCAGTCTAGTTTTGTCTAGGCAGTGTACGTATGTTTATTTCAGTATACTATGGTTTATGCTTACTTTCATCGATACATGGTCGGAGACAAAGTTCTATTCAGGAGAAGGGTTACAACCCCGATCCTTATTTGGTTTACGGGTTGTAACATGGCTTCCGGAATGGTTCTTAAGTTATCCTATCATTTGTCATCCTATTTAGTACTCACATTCTATATATGATCTTTATGCTGCACAATGATCAAAGACTAAGTTCTGTTTAGGAGAAGGGTTACAACCCAGGTCCTTGTTTGATTTAAGGGTTGTAACTTGACTTCCGAATTAGTTCCTAAGAACACTTATCCTTGTCTTTCTATATAATTCTTATATGCTCACATGTTCAATTATCTCATAAGCTATACATGACTCCCTATGCCGGGTCACCATGCTCTCATGACCCGGCTATCTCGCATGTTCACATCTTCAATTGCTTTTACATATTCTCAGGCTTTTGTTTACTTAACATGTCTACACTTTACATTACGTTGCATGATAATTACTTTATGCTCCAAGATGCTTACTTATTGTCTTCCTATGTTCGGGATAAGTGCATTGGTAGTGCACGAGTCTCGATCTGCCCTTACTTATTTGTATCTCTAATTGTTGATGTTAGTGATTGCTGGTTTTAGTTCATAAGTTTGGCTTCTTTTTGGTACTTGCTATTGGGGGTCTGACCCCACTGGTTTTGTTTGGCCAGATCTGATAGATAAGCCCAGAGGATCTTTCGTACCATCTACTCAACGGTGACCATCCAGAGCACCAGAGTACCCAAGTGGGTTTCTCATTTTATTCTCCCACTGGTTATGTATATTATTTTTTTGTGGCGTTTAGCCTCCGAGTACGTGTTTAGCTCGCGTTTTGGTCCTTGACATTTAGCCTACGAGCATAAACATGATGTGCGTATTCTAGACTGCAGCTAGAGCTTATCATGTATGACTATTACTCTTGCTAGTTCTCTACTTTGTATTACTAGTTTCATGATCATCCATGTATATATGGTTTGGGATGCTTTACTATTGTATGTATGATGATCATACTTCTTGCTCCTTGTATAATTGCCTGTGATTGAGATACCTAGGATTATTTTAACCTAGGATTGACTGTTGGCTTGTAGAAGTAACCCCCTTGTCTTGACAGCTTATACGTGATTTCAGAGTACTGGTGTACTTTGGTATTGCGTAGCTGGCCATGTCCGTCCCCACTTGCCAGTATTCTGGTTCTGGGACGTGACATAGGTTTTAGTGGTGGCCGATGCAGGTCTAATTTATCAGATATGTGGGGGTTGCTGATTTAGTTATCTCAATCATGATTATCCTTTATTGATATCCTTCGTATTATTCTCTATCTCTGATCCTTTGACCTGATATTTGCCTTGATCGTTGATCTCTCATGTTCCTCGATTTGATCCTTGTGACCTTTAACTTCCAGAGACACTGTTCTTAATTCTTTCGATTATCTTGTTTGGGTTCTGCCTATGGCAAGTCAGCAATCTTCTGTTAGGCTAGTTATGGAGGATCAGTCTCAGCATTCAGACAAGAGTTGTCTCGAGGGCAGAGGTGCCAGTCCATCCCGATCAGCCAGCTCAGCCCATACAATTAGCAGTCCGAGCAGAGGTAGTACCAAGTCAGCCCGATGTACCTGCACTCATAAGGATTATTAAAGAAATGATGGAGTCACAGCAATGATGAGATCTCGCTCTCCAGCAGAGTATCCAGATGTTGATAGACCGTAGTGTACAAGAAATACCCGAGGAACTTTAAGCCGGGGACTTGCAGCCAGAGGAAGTGCAGGTTAGAGGCAGAAAGTACCAGTCATCCAGCCCGTCAGCATATCGAGCCCGACCTAATGTATAGGCAGTACAAGAGCAAGGGTATGTTGCTAGAAGGACTACATCCAAAACTGAGGGTCGTAAGAGGAACCATTCGTATGTATCGGGATTTTCACCCCGACGTCCATCACCAGCACCAGCAGACCAACATCCATATCAGAGCTAGGAGCTATCGGTCGTATGTTCCTTCTGTGGATGGGAAGTGCACACTCATCTTACCTTTCGGAGGGCTAACCATCTATGTTTAGCGTACGAATCACCAGACCACATGGTAGGAGTTTGTCCCTGGTAGAATCCAACTGGACTGTCTTCCTTCCATCATTCCAACCAGCAGACACCAGCACCGGTTTAGCAGCAGCAAGCTCAAAGGTAGAGAAACCAGCAACAGTATCGACCAGAACAAGAAGCTTGTACCTATTGTGGGAAGTTAGGGCATTCTAGATCAGTTTGTCGGACAGCCAATAGGTGATTCTTCCGCTGTGGAGTAGGGGACCATTCAATTAGCACTTACCCATATCCGACATCTCGAAGATGACCATCTACACAAGATATACCCCTGCCATCCTTTCAGTCACCCCCGTCATCGCCTCTAGTAGTGAACGAGCAGCTAGGGCCAATACTAGATGTTCAACCATTGGCACAGTACCTACCGCTATCGCGAGCTCAGAGGATCAGACAGCTCAGAGCACAGTTGCATGCATAGTACTAGGAGCAGCTCTAGTATCAGCACGAGGATAATACCTTGGGAGTCTCAGGTACCATCTTCATGGTCTTCCATCAGTTCTTCTCTTAGGATTTGTGTTTCAGTGGCAGGCCAGGTAGTAGCGATATATCTTGGGTTCTTGCAGGCGACCTTGTATTCTATCCACGTATGGAGTACAATGGCCGGCTTGATTTATTCGGTGAGTGAAGGCGAGTTTTTCGTCCCCAACTCTTCTGTTTTCGTAGTCGAGACATGTGATAAATATCAGGTATCTCGACTACGATGATACGTCCCGGGTAGAGTCCTATCATAGACTAAGTTATTGGTACCGACTTATTTTAAGACTTAACCCCTATCTATTTTGGAGTCAGCATAGGCCAGCGAGGACGTTGGTCCCTACTCAACTGTCTTAGGAGACATATTTATTCATATGCCTCCAGTCCTTCTTGATTGTGATTGTGTTACTGCTTACGCATTTATTTATATTACAGTTGCCTCTATTTACGTATATATCGTGCTACATTTTATATAGAGAGTTGTGTTTTCTTGAGCTTTTGTTTTGGTTATCTTGCTCGACTAGCTTTAGGAAATTCCGAGGACGAAGTTTTTCTAAGGATGGGAGAGATGTGAGATTCGTCTCATTGTATCGGTATTTATATACGGATACGTATTTTTGTACTGTGTTTTGAATTTTTTTTATTTTCGGAATGCTTTGAAATTTTTCCCAACTTATAGATTTTCTCCTTGACCGACATATCGCCAGTGTACCATTGTATGCCGACGGCATGCATGTTGCTCCCGTTTTTTGTTATACGTATTTTCAGTGTACGTATACGAAATTTTGGCCTTTGTTAGGAGACCTGTATTTTGACTCGTCTTTCTTAGCTTTACTTTGGTTTAATTTGGTTTGGTTCAACTTAGTTTGGTATGGCTTGGTTTGGATTGGTTTGAGATGAGAAGGATTTTATATAAAAAACCAACTCCTCTCTCTCTCTCTCTCTTTCATTATTTGATTTCTCTTCATATTCATCCTCTTCATCTTCTTCCTCCAACCTAAGGCAAGTACATCTTGCCAAATGTTGGACAAATATTATTTTGTTTGTTCTAAACTCTTCCTTACATGATTATAAGCCTCTTTAGAACTTGGAGTTTTTTATTTTCATGGGTGGATTCTTGTAGATCAAAGTTTATGTCATTTTTAGTTTTTTTAGGTTTTGATCTATCAAACTTCTTTGTTTTCAAAATCTAGTTGTTCTATGTTATAGAGAATTTTGTTCCACCCTATTTTGACATATGGAAGTCCAAATTTGGACTTACAGTGAAGGTTTTATGGAGCTTGGAAGCTATGGGTTTCATGGCCATCCTTCTCAGATTTTCAGAGAAGATGGGTACCCATTTACCCTGCCGCATAGATGGGTACCCATCTACTATCGCATATATGGCACCCCATCGACCTTGCTCCTTAGATGGCACCCCATCGACTCTGGTCGCATGGGACTCTGTCGTATGGCACCCCATCGACTCTTACCGCTTGGCATCCCATCGACTCTGCCGCATAGATGGCGCCCTATCGACCCTGTCGCATAGATGATATCCCATCGATCCTACAGCATAGATGGCACCCCATCGAGGCTACCACATAGATGGCACCCTTCGACTCTGTCGTATGGATGGCACCCTGTCGACTCTGTCGTATGGATGGCACCCAATCGACCCTGCCGCATAGATGGCACCCCATCGACTCTGGCCGCATGGGACTCTGCCGCATGGCACCCCAACGACTCTTGTCGCATGGCAACCCAACGGCTCTTGCCACATGGCAACCTATCGAACCTTGCCGTATGGGTAACCATCAACTCTGGCCGCATGAGAAGATATGTACCCATCGACTCTGGCCACATGAGAAGATGGGCACCCATCCATCCTTGGCCGCATAGTGCTTGTTTTGGCTGTGTTTGTATGTTTTATGCCCTTTTTGGCTGATACGTGGCCAGAATTTCTTCCAACTCCCAACATAAAAGTTGTAGATCTTTTCCTTGGCTTCAAGAATATGTTACCAACTATTTTATGCAAGTTTCTTTCATTCTTGATATGTAGCTTATGATTGCATTGCATGTTTTCTATCTTGGCCTAAATTGCGACGACCTTACTTAATAGCTTGATATTTCTTTAATAAATGAATTTCTTAACATGATTTGATAATATTGTACAGTTAGAGAATGATTGTACCCCTCTCATACCCTTAACACTAGCACAGATTCAATTGGTATTTTATGCCAAGTAGTTAGCTCATTTGTTCCTTCTCATTTGTTATGATGCACCTTTTATCAAGATCTATCTACAAGCTTTCTGACGTCTATGATTGCTTAACATGATAGTGACCCGTTGTGGTTCATTCATAATATATGTTTTTCATCTTTGCTTACCATGATAGTGACCCGTCCTGGTGCACTCATAATGTATGCCTTTCTTCTTTGCTTAACACGAAGGTGACCCGTTGTGGTGCACTCAAGTCACATGTCACTTCTTTGCATAACATGATTGTGGACCGTCGTGACACACCCCTAACAAGTACTCTTAACATGATAGTGATCCATCGTGGTGGACTCCAGGCAAGTAACATGATATGACATGACATGAACCATGAATGTTGTTGCGATGGCTTTATTGGCTTACAAGTAAAGAATGATTTGGATACCATAGATGTTTATCTTGAATGTGTTTGTATAAGCTACATGTTCTGTATTGCATCATGTCTAGGACATGAATTCCTGATTTCCTACGGTCAGGGATTCATACTGAATCTGGCTAGGATTAATGACTAGATTGATCAAGTAGTTCATATAGGGAGGTATTTCGGCTACAAGCAATCCCGTTATCTGGGCACCTTCTCTGATGGACTTGTAGCCTGCCGACGAGTAGGGCATATTTCCAGCCCACTGTCATATGGGGCACTTCATGAAACAAATAATATGTACACTGTCATGTGTTGCACCCCCAAGTCAACTAATAACTCTCTAAGGGTATATTTGTCTCCTAGGCGATGTACCCACTATTATATGTACATGGGATACATTTGTCTCCTAGGCGATGTATCCACTATAAATCTTTGTAACTTGTGTCTAGATAACATAGATAGTCTGTAAGACTTGTGGTCGTATGGATATCTCGTTGCATCTCGCTAGTAACTAGGCTTGTGATAACCCTAGTTAGCTAAAGTATCAAGCCGTACTCATTGCCTGGCCGTGATTGATGGATGGAGTCAGTCCAGTCCAGTCTAGTTTTGTCTAGGCAGTGTCCGTATGTTTATTTCAGTACACTATAGTTTATGTTTACTTTCATCGATACATAGTCGGAGACAAAGTTCTATTCAGGAGAAGGGTTACAACCCCGATCCTTGTTTGGTTTACAGGTTGTGACTTGGCTTCCGGAATGGTTCCTAAGTTATCCTATCATTTGTCGTCCTATTTAGTACTCACATTCCATACATGATATTTATGCTGCACAATGATCAGAGACTAAGTTCTGTTCAGGAGAAGGGTTACAACGGAGATCCTTGTTTGGTTTAAGGGTTATAACTTGACTTCCGAATTAGTTCCTAAGTCCACTTATCATTGTTTTTCTATATAATTCTTACATGCTCACATGTTCAATTATCTTACAAGCTATACATGACTCCCTATGCCGGGTCACCATGCTCTCATGACCCGGCTATCTCACAAGTTCACATGTTCAATTGCTTTTACATATTCTCAAGCTTCTGTTTACTTAACATATCTACACTTTACATTACGTTGCATGATAATTAGTTTATGCTCCAAGATGCTTACTTATTGTCTTCCTATGTTCAGAATAAGTGCATTGGTAGTGCACGAGTCTCGATCTGTACTTACTCATTTGCATCTCTAATTGTTGATGTTAGTGATTGCTGGTTTTAGTTCATAATTTTGGCTTCCTTTGTAGTACTTGCTATTGGGGGTCTTACCACACTGGTTTTGTTTGGCCAGATCTGATAGAGAAGCATAGTGGATCTTTCGCACCATCTACTCGACAGTGACCGTCCAGAGCACCAGAGTACCTAAGTGGGTTTCTTATTTTTATTCTCCCACTAGTTAAGTACATTATTCTTTTATGGCGTTTAGCCTCCGAGCACGTGTTCACCTCATGTTTTGGTCTTTGACATTTAGCCTACGGGCATAAACATTATGTGTGTGTTCTAGACTGCAGCTAGAGCTTATCATGTATGACTATTACTCTTGCTAGTTCTCTACTTTGTTTTACTAGCTTCATGATCATCCATGTATATATGGTTTGGGACGCTTTACTATTATATGTCCGATGATCATACTTCTTGCTCCTTGTATAATTGCCTGTGATTGAGAAACCTAGGATTGTTTTAACCTAGGATGGACTTTTGCTTGTAGAAGTAACCCCCGTGTCTTGACAGCTTATACGTGATTTCAGAGTACTGGTATACTTTGGTATTGCGTAGCTGGCCATGTCCGTCCCCACTTGCCAGTATTCTGGTTCTGTGGCGTGACAATACTAGCAGCTCTGACGCACGATTCAGCTCTTCACTAATATATATGACTATTAGCATTTAGGATGTACAAGCCCGTCTCACCAATAGACATGACATCCCTTTTCACGAGGACATACAAGCCTCGGGGTAGACCATGATCGTCCAGACCAATGCATGATATGCAACTTCTATCAGATAAAACTCTACGATGCAACAATTATGTAACAAGTCAACATTTCTATCTTTTCTTTTAACTATCAAGCCACGAAGCTAATATCTCCTTTCTTTCTTTCTCTCTTTCATATCATTATTTCCAGTCATTCCATACAGTTCTACCTTTCTAGCATATGATAAAGAAAATATGTAAAAACATTCTTAATTACAATAATATATTTTTTCTTAACAAGTATGGCAATAGTTATATCAATTAAGTAACAGTCTAACTTTAGTATACAAACTTTTTATCATTAACAAGTATAGCAAAGGTTCCTTCATTACACAAGCATGCAAATTCTCTTGTTCAAATATACAAATCATGTATTATCATTCATACTTACTACGAACTTATTATTAGCAACAAGCATGTATTCATTCTTCTTAAAGATTCTTTATTAAGCATGAACAAAAAGTTATATCTTGCCACTCACCAATAATAACATGTCTTCCTATCCCAACAAGGGAGCTCTTTCTGAAGGCTTCCTTTCAAGCCAGCAAACCGATATTAATAAACATATATAATGCCTTCGCTGGAAGCGAGTCATTAAATACTACCCCATCATGAAAAAGTTTCATCCTTAAAACTTCAATAAAACTTACCACTAATCCGACATCGATGGTCCTCATTTCAACACCATCATCTATCAAAAAAATGCATGCTGACATTATTGAAAAAAATTACAGACTTATTGTACAAAACTTTCATCTCATGATATTAAGGATGCCAGGTGATTTCCAATCAAGAAATATTCGAATTAAAGCAAATCAAAAAGAAAGCCAAAGGATACAATTTCTCTGATATCATTCTATCATGCTCCGATTCCGAAGGACCGTAAAGTCGCCACTAAGTATGATGTCGTACAAGCCTAAGTTTTGCTTGTATAAGACAAGGAACTTGCACAATAACAAAATAGACTGATCAAAGTTAAAAGCGGCAAAACTACAAAGTAGAAAGCCAAATGAATAAAATGAAATAAGAATACATATCTTCTTTTATTGATACCTAAATCGACTACAACAACATTACATGCCAATTAGCTTATAACTTTCAAACTGAAGACAATTACAATCACTCGACTACATACGTTTCCTTCCTTCAGAATTATAATGACTTCATTTCATACAATACTTCTCTCTATACAAATCAGCCATGTGTCTTTAATTTTCGGCTCTAGGATGAGACAATCTGGTGGAGGGTCGATACATTGGAAAATGCACTATTGAATAAACAAAAGCAACACCCACTAGCCTAGTTACTAAGTAATTTTAGAGAGAAAACATAGATTTTAATTGTGAGCATTCTACTTTTACCGACATTCATTTAATGCCATAGAAAATTCAAGAGTTATTAATCTTTTTGAAAACATAACAAAACCATATTTATTTCTTTCATTCATTCGAAAATTCATGCATGATATCCATTTGTTTCTAATATAACATGCGCAACATATATATTTCTAATGCCATATTCATTCTTTTAATGATCATAACAGCAACATTTCAATTGATTAAGATACATTTCTTAGGATCAAGCCAATGATATTTCATTTATAATAGGTTCAATCTTATGAGTTGTTCGTGATAAGAAATACGACCTATCTACATGATGGTCCGTAGGCGATTTCTCATGATTATCAGTTGTGACTCATGCTTTAGCTATTCACTAATACGTGGACATAATTGCAGTTGTGGTGCACAGTTCAACTCCTTACTAGTGTATGCTCACACTAGCAACTATGACTCACGGTTCAGCTCTTGACTAATATACACATATACTAGCAGTCGTGACGTACGGTTTAGCTCTTCACTAAAGCACATGTTGGGAAAGAAGCGCGAAAACCTTTCCCCAAACCGAAGAGTACCTGCGAGAGGACCGAGCAATACAACGTACGAACCCAAAAACAAGCACACAAAACAATCACGCAGACACAGAGAATTTTTGACGTGGAAACCCTTGCGGGAAAAACCACGGGACGATCGGAGTCCAACCCTGAGAAGCCTCCACTAATGGAATAGAAGAATTACACCCTCTACAAACTCCTCCCGATCCAAATCGGATCCCCACAACACTCAGAGACAAGAACAATGATTACAAGGCTACGAAGAGCGAGAACGACGAGTAGAGATTACCCGAAACACGATCTCCTTCGAAAACGACCTTCAATCCTCCGTCTTCTTCTCCGAAGTTGCAATGCCACTCTTGCCTCCTTCTCTCTCAAACTTGTGTTATGTTGCAATTATGAATTAGGGTTGAGAAAACTCAATATATCTCCCTAATCCCGCAACCAACCTGGACCGTTGGATTAGATCCAATGATGAAAACTCATCCAGAAATCCGCTTCAGCCCCCGACACACAGAGTTCGGCCAGAACTCTATGTGGGACAGCCAACACCTACTGGCCAAACCCTGGAACGGCCAGATCGAGTTCGGCCCGAACTCGCCATGGGACCGAGTTCGGGCCAAACTCGGATCCTCTGCTTCAAGCAGCTCCAGCAGCAACAGCAGCAGCTCCACGTCTACTTCCCGAGCTTCTTCGACACACGAACGGCACTCGTCGCACTCCGGGGTCTTCTCCACATAGGTTGGGAACCCCACCCACTCCAACAAATCTCCCCCTTCACAACTATGGGGAGGACGTCGTCATCCCGACGATCTGCCTGCAGTACTCGAACTTCCCCCTTGGTAGAATCTTCGTGAACATATCAGCTCCATTGTCATCTGTATGTACCTTCTCAAGCTCCGCGTCCTTCTTCTCAACCACATCCCGTATCCAATGATACCGAGTCTCGATGTGCTTGGACCGGCTATGAAACGTCTGATTCTTCACAAGGTGGATAGCACTCTGACCGTCGCAAAGCAAAGTATACTGCTCTTGCTTCAGTCCCATTTCCTGCAACAGTTTCTTCATCCACAACAGCTCCTTGCAAGCCTCCGTCGCCGCAATGTATTCCGCCTCCGTCGTCGACAAGGCAACACACTTCTGCAACCACGACTGCCACGACACTGCTCCTCCCGCAAACATCATCACGTAGCCTGAAGTCGATCGCCTCGTGTCTACATCTCCAGCCATATCAGCGTCGGTATACCCGACCAGCTTCGGCTCGTCACCACCAAAGGAAAGTCTCCAACCGGTAGTGCCCTGAAGGTATCGTAGAATCCACTTGACCGCACTCCAATGTACCCTTCCAGGATTTGAAAGATACCTGCTAACCGTACCAACTGCATGAGCAATATCTGGCCTCGTACACACCATGGCATACATAAGGCTTCCCACAGCTGAAGCATATGGAACCCGCTCCATATCTTCCTTTTCGTCCTCGGTAGATGGACACTGTTCCTCAGTGAGCTTAAAGTGAGCCGCGAGGGGGGAACTCACTTTCTTCGACCCGTCCATCCCGAAACGCTGAAGTACCCGGTGAATGTACTTCGTTTGGGACAAGTGTAGCAGCTTGGACTCTCTCTCTCGGCTGATCTCCATCCCAAGAATAGTCTTCGCTGCGCCCAAATCCTTCATAAAGAAGGCCGTGCCCAGTTGGCGCTTCAACTCCGCTATCCTAGTGGCATTCCGACCCACTAATAGCATATCATCTGCATAGAGCAATAAAATGATGAAATCATCCTCGGCAAAATACCTCACAAATACACAATGGTCCGACGTCGTCCGTGCATAACCATGCTCCCCCATAAACGACTCGAACTTTCTGTACCACTGCCTCGGAGCCTGCTTCAGACCATACAAGCTCTTCCTCAACCGGCAGACCAAATGTGACTTGCCCTTCTCACAGAATCCCTTCGGCTGCTCCATGTACAACTCCTCCTCAAGATCACCGTAGAGGAACGCCGTCTTCACGTCCATCTGCTCGACCTCCAAGTCAAAACTGGCTGCTAATGCTAGCACCACCCGAATAGACGAATGCTTGACGACAGGCGAAAATTTCTCATCATAATCCACGCCTTTCCGCTGACCGTAGCCCTTGACTACCAGCCTCGCTTTGTATCGAGGGCGAGTAGCATCATCCGTCTGCTTCACTCTAAACACCCATCGATTCTTCAAAGCCTTCTTGCCCTTTGGCAACCGTACCAGATCATAAGTGGAATTGGTGTGCAAGGAACTCATCTCCTCCTGCATAGCCACCATCCACTCCTGCCTGTGTTCGTCTTCCATAGCCTCTGCGAAACTTTCGGGCTCTCCCCCGTCAGTCAATAGCACATACTCATCCGGCGAGTATCTCGTAGATGGTCGACGATCCCTGTTGCTCCTTCTCAGTGGAGCCACTGGTGCTGGCTGTATACCGACAGCCTCCTTCCCTTCAGGAACTGCCTCCCCGGTATGCTCATCCTCCTGAGGAACACCTTGACCACCATCAGCAGGCTGATGATCAAGGTTGGGAGCAACTCCATGTACCGGCTCCCCCATAACTGGATCCTCCGCGATGTCTTCTGGAAACTGCTCGAAGCGAAATGACTCTAACTCAGGCAATTCCTCAGCCTCAGAAGGCGTCTCGGAATCCTGAGTGTTGGTCATGGTCTGATCCTCGACGAACACCACGTCCCTGCTTCTGTAGAGCTTTCCTTCCACTGGGTCGTAGAGTCTATAGCCAAACTCATCCCGACCGTAGCCGACAAAGACGCATCACCTCGTCTTCGGCTCAAGTTTGGTCCTCTCGTCCTTCGGTACATGCACGAAGGCCTTACAACCAAACGCCCGCAGGTGACTGTATGACGGCTCTTTGCCGTACCATACTTTGTCAGGCACATCACCCTGCAAAGGAGCACTAGGAGACAAATTAATAATATAAGCAGCTGTGAGAAGAGCCTCACCCCAATAACTGCCCGGCAAGTTTGCTTCTGACAGCAAACACCGCACCCTCTCCATCAGTGTCCTGTTCATGCGCTCCGCTACACCATTGAGCTGAGGTGTCTTTGGCGGGGTCTTCTGGTGTCGTATCCCTTGCTCTCTGCAATACGCATCAAAGGGACCGATGTATTCGCCGCCATTGTCGGACCGAACACACAATAACTTCTTGCCCGTCTCCCTTTCAACGGAGGCCTGAAACTCCTTGAAAGTAGGCAGCACCTGATCCTTGGTCTTTAAGGCATAGACCCAAGCCTTCCTGGAACAGTCATCAATAAAAGTCACAAAGTAAGAAGCACCACCAAGAGATTTTACCTTCATAGGACCGCAGACATCCGAGTGAATCAACTCGAGCAACGCCGGCTTCCTCGAACTTGGGTGACTTTGGAAAGACACCCTATTTTGCTTCCCAGCCAAACAGGCGTGCACTTCTCCAACTTTGTAGACTTGAGCCCCGGAATCACCTTCCTGTAAACCAAGTAGCTCATCCCCTTCTCACTGATATGGCCGAGCCGCCTGTGCCACAACTCGATAGACGCATCACTGACTGCATTCACCTCCTGTGCCCCCTGTGCGCTCCCCTCCATATAGTAGAGACCGAACTTCTTGCTTCCTCTGGCAATCACCAACGAACCTCTGGAAAGCTTCCACTGACTATTCCCGAAGAGACTGAAGAATCCCTCGTCATCCAACCTTCCAACCGACACCAGGTTGAAACGGATATCAGGGACATGACGAACATCCTTGAGAACAAGAACCGTACCCGTCTTCGTTCTCAAATGTACATCTCCAACGGCAACCACCTTCGACACATCTCCGTTGCCCATCTTCAACACGCCACAGTCGCTTGTCGTGTAAGTGGCAAACAGTGCCCTATTGTGAGATACATGTGCTGAAGCCCCTGAGTCCACCAGCCAAGAATTGTCATCGCAGGCGAGGTTGGTAATGACCTCATCACCTACGACGATCACATCGCCTCCATGTGTCGAGGCCGCCGCTGTAGTGTTCTCTTCTTGCTTCCCCTTGTCGCCCTTCTTCTCTTTCTTCCAAGCGAAGCAGTTCCGCTTGATATGACCCTTCTTACCGCAATGATAACACTCTGAGTCCTCGTAACGACCCTTGGACTTCCCCCTGCTCTTGTCTCTGCCACCACCTGGACCCGTGCTTTTGCCCCTTCCGCGGCTCTCTGAAACCAATGCCTCTGAGTGGTGGGATGTGGATGAAGTGCCCTGAGAACGTCTCCGCATCTCTTCATTCAACACCCCGCTCTTGGCAAACTCCAGACCGACCACGCCCTCTGGAGCAGAAGCGATCATAGATACTCGTACGGTCTCCCACGAGTCTGGCAAGGTATACAGCAGCCACAGTCCCTGAACTTCGTCGTCGAACTTGACTCCCATAGAAGATAGCTGGTCAACCACGCCCTGGAACTCACTCAAGTGATCCGAAATAGACGTCCCATCCTTGTACCGCAGACCCATCATCGTTCGGATCAGGAACAACTTGTTTACCCCGGTCTTCTTCGCATACAAGGATTCCAGCTTATCCCACCACGTCTTCGCGTGCTCAATATTGGCAACGTGGTTGTACACGTTCTCATCAACAAACTGCCGTATGTACCCACACACCTGTATGTGCTCGAACGTCCAGTCCTCCTCGGATTTATCACTGGGCCTCTCGGATGCAAACACGGGTAGATGCAGCTTCTTGACAAATAGCAAATCCTTCATCTTGCTCCGCCAATAATGATAGTTTGTGCCATTGAGGTTCACCATGCGCACCGGCTTCGCGTCCATCTCTCCTCTCTGGTTCCTCTGTCAACTCCTGACACCCTTTGAACCCAAAGCTCTGATACCACTCTGTTGGAAAAGAAGCGCGGAAACCTTTCCCCAAACTGGAGAGTACCTGCGAGAGGACCGAGCAATACAACGCACGAACCCAAAAACAAGCACACAAAACAATCACGCAGACACAGAGAATTTTTGACGTGGAAACCCTTGCGGGAAAAACCACGGGACGATCGGAGTCCAACCCTGAGAAGCCTCCACTAATGGAATAGAATAATTACACCCTCTACAAACTCCTCCCGATCCAAATCGGATCCCCACAACACTCAGAGACAAGAACAATGATTACAAGGCTACGAAGAGCGAGAACAACGAGTAGAGATTACCCAAAACACGATCTCCTTCGAAAACGACCTTCAATCCTCCGTCTTCTTCTCCGAAGTTGCAATGGCACTCTTGCCTCCTTCTCTCTCAAACTTGTGTTATGTTGCAATTATGAATTAGGGTTGAGAAAACTCAATATATCTCCCTAATCCCGCAACCAACTTGGACCGTTGGATTAGATCCAATGATAAAAACTTATCCAGAAATCCGCTTCAGCCCCCGACACACAGAGTTCGGCCAGAACTCTGTGTGGGGCAGCCAGTACCTACTGGCCAAACCCTGGAACGGCCAGACCGAGTTCGGCCCGAACTCGCCATGGGACCGAGTTCGGGCCGAACTCGGATCCCCTGTTTCCAGCAGCTCCAGCAGCAACAGCAGCAGCTCCACGTCTACTTCCCGAGCTTCTTCGACACACGAACGGCGCTCGTCGCACTCCGGGGTCTTCTCCACATAGGTTGGGAACCCCACCCACTCCAACAGCACATTACTATTAACAGTTTGGACAAACAAGCCAATCTTACCAATATATATGATTTTACCATTTCACGAGGATGTACAAGCCTCGGAGCAACCCACGCTTGTGCAGACCAATGCATGATATGCAACTTCTATTAAATAAAACTCTACGATGCAACAGTTATGCAACAAGTCAACATTTTTATCTTTTCTCTTTACTGTCAAGCCACTGAGCCAATATCTTCGGTCTTTCTTTCTTTCTCTCTTTTATATCATTTCATTTAATCATTTTCAGTCATTCCATACAGTTCTATCTTTGCAGCAAATGATAAAAGAAATATGTAAACATTATTACTTACGCATAGCAATATTCTTTTTTCTTAACAAGCATGGCAACAGTTCTATCAATTAAGTGACAGTCTAACTTTTGCATATAATCTTTTTATCATTAACAAGTATAGTAAAGGTTTCTTCATTACACAAGCAGGCAAGTTCTCTTATTCAAGCATAGAAGTTATGTACTATCATTATTACTCATTACGAATTTATTCTTAGCAAGAAGAATGTATTCATTTTTCTTATATATTATTTATTAAGCGTGAATAAGAAAGTGAAGTCTTACCCACTCACAAATAATCTATGACTTCCTATCCCAAAAAGGAGCTCTTTCTGAAGGTTTTCTCTCGAGCCAGCAAACCGATATCAATATCTGTATATAATGCCTTCGGTGGAATCAATTCATTACAGGTAATATCTCGGGGAAGACAAATTGCCTACACGATGAGACGACACACGAATAGGATGGATTCCCTAAGATTTAGCAGGGTAACGTATTACTGACAATGTTGTCAGTATATTATTATGTCTTGAATTATAGTATACTAGAATTGTAGGAAATATTATGCCACATAATATGCTAATAGTATATTGTCATTATACTATTTTGCCTTACAGAACATGATACTGAACTTGCTAGAGACTAGAAAAAACTACACAATATACTAAAATTTTACTTGCAGTATACTGAAAGAATACAGACAGTATTTTGTTAGTACATTGTATGTACTAATATTGTGCAGAGCACAACAAGGGCTAGGGCTTCCTGGTGCCAAATATATATTACATTACGTCCAAATCGTGTCTGGCAAGTATAGGATAGCTAGTAGGGGATCCCTATAACAATTTAGGACTAAGGAGGAGATCATATCTCATGTATCAACCACATACCATATGTTATACCATAATATCATAGTATTTCACCCAAATCCAATTATAATATTAAACCCAAACCAATATATGTCGCATTAATATAAAAACCATGATAAAATATAAGGAAATAATTGCATTTGTATAAAACTAAGCAACACATAAAATAATAGGAAGTAAAAGTAATGAAAATCTCTATTTCGATCATATTGACAAGTTGTACTTTCCTTGAACCCTAAGCCACACAACCTAACTTCTATTCCTCCTCCTTGGGTGGTTTGCTACCAATCCCAAGCCTCAAGGCTATCCTAGCTCCTATGGAAATGTTTGGAAATAAAGAAGAGAGAAAAAGAATAAGAGAGATAGAGAGAAAGAGTATAAATGAAGAGGGGGTTATGATGTTGCCAAGTCACTCATCCAATCCCCTCTTTCCAATCACAATTGTCACACCCTGTTCCCGTAGGATCGATAAGTCATTAATGGACATGATGTCGTACAAGCCAAAGTTGTACTTGTACAAGATAAGAACTTGTACAATAACAAAATAGACTAGACTAAGACTAAGTAGCAGAAAGCAACAAAAATAATAATGCAGAAAACTAAATAACAACAAAGACGTGAACAAATTCTATTTCTTTTATTGATACTCACTACCAAAAAATGTCTCTAAAATTTTTTAGCAACATCATTAGCGAAGAATTCGTGATTGTAACTACCACTTTTCTAAAATGAGAGTATTTTTGACTTCTTATGAATTTGATTATTTTAGTTACCATTTAATTAATTGAATTGTGCTAGTGATATAATTTGGTAGAAGCTTAGAACCACATTGACTAGATGATTAGACATGACCATGGTAGACTAAATTAGTAAGTTTAGATAATCTTTAAACATAATTTGTGTAGTTGTTAGTCTCTAATCCAACAAGGAATGTCATTTAAAACTTGTGGGCTAAAAATATTAAGTTAGAATGGGCTTTTACCTAAAAGACTTGACATGACAATTAGGAAGGGCCTCTTAGGCATTTTCCCATAAACTAAACCCTAACCAACGCATGGCCGGCCACATTTCCCTCCCCCCCGGGCTATATATAGTATAACTCCTTCTTCTTTCCCTTCATTGAAACCCTAACCCTAATTTATAATTCTTCCCTAAATTATCCTTACTTCTAAATTGAGTCCAAATTCTTTCAAACCAATTGCATTCTCTTCCCCTTGAATAGGAGAAGGCTCTATTGGCTAGTTTGGGTGCATTTGGAACAGTTGGACCATTGGAGCTTGGAGGAGATCTAGATCTAGGGATTTGTGCATTGGGAATTCATCTCCCAATTGGTAAGAGCTCTCTAAACCTCTAATTTTCCTTTCATTAGTGTAGATGCATTCATTTAAGACCCCCATTGCATTAGGGTGCCATTAGAGAGGAGTTGAAGTTCTCCTCTTCCTATTTAAATGTTTTCTCCATTGCATTTTGATTCACATTAGGGAAAAACCGAAATTAGGATTCTAGAGTTTGTAAAAATTGGTAGATTAGGTAGTGCTAGTGATTTAGAGCATATAGGTATGCTTTGGGTCAAGTTTAGATCCATTTGGAGTGCGTATCACGAAAGTATCGGATACGCATGCCAAGTGTTTGACAAAATGACCATTAGAGCATTTAACCCTCTAATTCCATATTTGATCTTAGTTTTAAGTTTGCATTTTCTTGGGTTATTGATATTAGGATTTATCTTGTGATTTTGTAGTGGATTGGTTAGTATATTTGGACTTGGGTGCTTTGGTATAACATGTATTGTTCACACTATTTTAACCTTCAGTCTATCCTATATTGTCATGTCCCTAGATCATCTGTACAACCCACACCATATTAGTTCATCCCCATGACTGATGGAGGTCATAGCTGTATGTGTGGTTGTGTGTGGACATTTGTATGTTGGATTGAGATTGAATCATGAGCAGTCCCTTTAATTTGTGTTGCCCTGCTTATCCTTCAGTTCAGTCCACAGAATTGTTTAGTATAGGCCATTGCTAAAATACCCAGTTCCCTTTGTTTGTGTTGCCCTACATTTAGATGTATAGTTCAGTCCATTCTTTAGTTCAGTTACTATCCATGCATATAGTTCAGTCATTTCAGATGTGAGTATAAGTCCATCTCCACACTCATTCGACTGATACTTTAATGTATCAGTCCATTCTCTCATTTGGCAGTCCACCCTTGTGTTTGTATCAGTTGGTATATTTGTATAAAGCTATTTGATTCAGTCCAATTGTTGGTTCCTGTTTAATATTTCAGTCTGTATATCTCTTATATGTTGAGGCCATCCTGGTTAGGTTCAGATATTTTGTTCAGTCAATAGCATATGTAAGTATCAGACTTCATTCTTCTTAACTCAGTCATTACATTACTTTTAAGTATCAATCCCTCTGATACTGTAGCAGTCCACTTCTCTTTAGTTGTCCCTAGATATAGGCATATGTTTAGTCGAGCCCATACCCTGTTCGGTTCTTATTCTCATATGCTTAACCTCTCATATACATATCAATTCACTACCTTATGTATCAGTCTTTTAATTTCTGTTTAGTCAATTAAATGATATGGGGAAAGGGTTATGGCTCAAGATAGGGGGTACTTGAGTATCAGTCTCTGCTGCTCTATGGAAGTTCAGTCCTTGTTATTTTGTTTAGTCCCAATCATGTTCAGTCCTCTTTCATTTTGAAATGTAGATGATGTCCTGCATCATATTCACATGAGACCTTATGAGCACTTTGTTTCATACAAAGGCAAAGGCTCGAATAAAGGATTACATTAGAGTATAAACCCATTTTCCATATAAAGTATCAGTCCAAAACTTCCTTGTTTCAGTCATTACATCATCCTTTAGTATCAACCCCTTTTAAACACTGTGCAATCCATATTCATTTGAAGCCCAGTCCCAAATCACATTCCATAAATGTCCCTTGAACTGATGGTTCAACCCAACTTTAAGTGATCAGTCCTACTAAAATTCTGGGAGTTTAAATGTTAGTCCTCTTTAGACTGTTCTGCCCCCTGAATTCAGTTCAGTTCTCTGAACAAATGTTCAGTCCACATGAGGTCAGTCGCTTACCTTAGCTTTAGCCCATTTTATATGCATGGGTCAGTCCCTGTATGGAAAAGTAGTTAACCATATAGATTCCCTGCCTTTAGGTATCAGTATTTACATCTGTCAATATTACCTTGATATCAGTCCATAGACATATTTACATCAGCCCACCTATATCTTGTTCAGTCCCAAAGATGTTGTCCTGTATCACACAAATCTATATCCTATTTGTTCAATTGTATCAGTCCCCTGTTTAATCAGTGATCAGATATTCATTGATACAGTTCTATACTCATCTTTTTCTTTGAATACTTAGTATTTAACCTTTTAGTTCACTGCATCACTTATTGGACTGAGCAGTCACCCCCCTTTTTGAGTTCAATTCCTCCATGTCATTTGTAAGAAGGGGCTCGGGTATGGGATATTTAGATTAGGATTTGTTTGGTAGTCATCATTATGTTCTGTCCACTCTTTATTTGATTAGTCCTGGGTTCTTAGCCAATGTATTCAATCCAATGTCTTGTTCAGTCCCAATTGGGCTGTGTAAATCTCCTACCTATTTTGATGTTCTGTCCAAATTGATGATTATACTATCCCATTTGAGTTCAGTCTTAGCTAGGTCAGCCCCTTATATACACACACACACACACACACACACACACACACACACACACACACATATATATATATATATATATATATATATATATATATATATATATTTTATATATATATATATATATATATATATATATATATATTTTTATATATATATATATATATGCATATATATATATATATATATATATATATTTTGGGTACACATATGTATTGTGTATACACATATTATATGTATATGAGAAATTGGTGGTTTGATATAGAGTTTGGATTATAGATAAGTTTGATCTACAATTGGAATAGGGTTTTTGTACCACATTCGCCTAGCTCTATAATAGCCTAACTTAGCCAAGAACCCTAGATTAGGCTCAACAACCCAAGTTGACTCAGTTTGACACAAATTGACTTCACTGACCTAAATATAGCCTAGCAGCATATAAATATTATATTTAAATCAATTGTTTAATCTAGAACACTCCGTAACTTGTAATTCTCATCATAGGTCTCTAAGACTCCAGTTAGGATACCGATATACAGCCGTTGCTCAGGATATTAGGCGAGTACATTCTCTGTTAGTTTTCATCATGATAGTATCTTTATTGTCTGCTCTAGACTACTTTACTTGATGCTGACACATTGTTAACATGGATTAGTACTATATGGATCTTATCATACGATTTTATCCCCTTATCGCGTACATCGAGTATTTCATGTTCATATACTTTATCATGTACATCATGTACTCCTTGTACTTGTATTATTCATGTACTCTCATGTGCCCTCATGTACTCTCATGTGCTCACATGTACTTCATGTTCAAACTAACAATCGTGTACGTAACATAACGTGATCGGATCCTTGTGTATTGATTGGGGTAGGGGGAGTAGAAGTGGTTATGTGATTAAATCCCTCTAGTGTACTAATGTATATGTCGATTATACCTTCACGTATAATGGAGTTACCGTAGAATAATCATGTACAACCTACACCAATCACAGAACTGTCTTGTGCTCTGAATCACTTATATTTATTATAGTTCATAGATTCTCTATTTTATTCATGTATTCAGTTTCTTTATTCATATTCTTGTATTCTTGTACTTCCTTTACAGCACGTCATGTATATATTCTATTACTAGTTTTATATTTCCTACCATGCATTGAAACTGCTTTCAGAGTTATGTATTTCGCTCCAATCCTGACTCGATATGTTGACAAATTTTTACAAAGAACTTGGAGAATTTCTGCACCACTTGCTATGGCACAGACTTAGAAGACACTTGTGACTTGGACTACCAGGAGGATCCTGCTAGTTAGAGCAGACACTAGTAGTGCCTAGATTAGACTGCTAGGACTTTTGTCTGAAATTTGTCTCCAATATTTTCTGAGATGTTATATTAATTCATGTATACTTTGAGATACTCTGTTGACACTTAGAATTATCTCTTTTGGGTTGTATTGCACTTTGTCTTTCTATCTAATTATATCATGTTGTGATTCCTCCTTAGCATTTGTGATTGAGTCTTATCTTTTGTGATTGTCCTCTCTAGGGAGAGTATATACTTGACAGGTACTTTATATCATGTTTAGTTATTGTTAAGACCTAGGACAATGTTCTACCGTCGACACTGAGGCGTAGGCTGGACGTACCCATGGTCTCTTACCCTTACACTATGTGCGGGTCGTGACAGTGATGTCGCGTAATCGATGGTCGTTGACACCAAAAACGGTTCTATTCGTCGTTGTAGCGACGTCTATCAGCGAAGTTACTTTGTTGCTGATTTAGTGACGTGGACCAACATGTCATTGCTAATCAACGATGTCAAAGTTCGTTGCTGAACAAAAATAGAGCGACGTTTTGCTACAAAAATGCTGATGTGGCAAGCTTTGCCATTGTAAACCCCCAAACTTCTTAACTATTTATTTTTAAGCTAAATTGTTTATTTTATTTAAGTATTATTCATTTGTTTTGATATGAAGTATTGTACATACAAATGTACAAGTAAATTCAAGTATGATTTATTTTAGTTGTATATTAATATTTTTATATTATTATTGTATTGGTTATATTATTATTTGTCTAATAAATATAATGTATGTGTGTTTATATATGTATGTATATATAGATGAATATATATAGATATATATATATATAGAGAGAGAGAGGTAATAGAATTAGCAATATGTGTATAGATAATTATACGTGTACGAATATATATATGTGTATAATATATAAAATATATATATATATATATATCTATATATATATATATATATATATATATATATATATATATATATATATATATATATATATATATATATATAAATGTGTATGTGAATACATATCTAAAATATATATAGGTATAATGTATAGTGTATATATATATATAATATATATATTATATATGTAATAGTGAGGCATAAGAAGCATTCCCGAGCCCAACCCACGCTTAATGTTCCAAGCCGAGCCCATCCTCCATACCCGAACTCAAACCTGCTGTTAACCGAACAGCCCACAACCGCTCATGTATGACCAGCAATAATAAAACCCAAACCGAGCTTTAACTCCCCACTGGGCCACAGGCTAAAACCGAAGCCCAACCGTGCTTTCTCAGATGTCCGCTCGGCCAACAAAACGAACCCGAGTAACCCCTGCATATAAAGCAAACGCAAAGAGAAGGATCGACCAAATTAACCCTAGCAAACGCCGCCTCCTCCAACACCTGCGCCACCACCACGTCTGGGCGACCCCGCGCATCGCCGTCGCACGTCGCCGGTGGCAGGCCGGCCGGCCGGAGCCACCGTACAGCGTGCGCGAACGCGCGCAACCAACAGGAAGCGACAGCAGTAGTGCTGCGAGGGAGTCGACTTCGCGTGGAGATTTCTCCCTCCTCGGTCGACGAAACGTCGAACCGGTTGCTCAGGTACGACCACAATATAACCACCTTTAATTCCCATTAATTAGTTTAAATTCTAGGGACGCGAGACTCGAAAGAAATCGAGTTGAAAACCCCGAAAAACCTGTCGCAAACAGCGAAACTGGGCAGTCCAATCACCCACCTTCGAGGATCGTTTCTGATCAATCCAGCAACCATCTAGAAATTCCACCTGAACACAATTTTAGACAACATGTAGGGCTTCGAATCCCTTCTTGCGGAATTTGAATTCATCGACTGAGCGTCGAGAAATCGAATCCCAAAGTTTCCTAAAAACCTGTTTTTAAAACTTGAAAATTGTTCCACACGACGTGCGTCACGCCAATCGAGGCGACGTGGTCGCGCACCGAAGACATCGAAAGCTGCGTAACAGCTTCGTAGTCGTGTGGGCTTTGACGGAATTCAAATTGGTCGCGTGTGCGCGACGAATTCGACGCGTATCCGTCGAAATCGTCCCGTATCCGTCCAATGCAAATTCAGTCATAACTTTGTGCACGCTCGTCAGATCGAGACGAAACTTGCGCCAACAGGACCGTATCGTTTTTTTGGTCATGTTTGCCAAGTTTGGTCCGATTCTGAGACCGTTGATAAAATCATCGTTTTGCGGGCCCTACGGTCCCACTCAACGGGCGATTTTGTGCACGGTCCGCCAGAATCCAACTTTGGACATACGGTTGGGTTCGTATCGGAAAACTGGATCCGTAGACATGTAGTTTGACGACTTTAGAGACCGTTGACTCTGGCACGCTTTTCGGAGCAAAGCGGGTCTAACGGCGGACATCGTTTTGGTCCGAAATTATCGTTTTGCCCCTGTGTCCAGAATTGGACTTAAGAACAGGCAATCCTAGCTAAATTGACTATTCTGAGATCATTGGTATTGTCTATTTCAGCTTCCGGGGACTGTTGTACGGGTTTTGACTATAGTGGCACATTGAGTAGTTCAGATTGTCGGTTTCACTAGCAAAGGACCACAGGCGAGTACAGTTTATTGTTTGCATTTTGATATTGATCTTTACTATATTTTATTGATTAGTTATTGTTTATGTGATTATTTTCTATTATAAATTGTTGAGTCGGGAATGAGAAGTATCAAGGATGTGTGATCTGACCTTAGACAGTGTAGACAGTGTAGACAGTGTAGACAGTGATTTATTATTGCAAGTAGACAGTGTAGACAGTGATTTATTTATTGCAAAGTAGACAGTGTAGACCATGATTATTACTGCATGTAAATTGTGTAGATCATGATTATTATTTTTGTAGACAGTGTTTCTTTATTTTAATATTTGTTGTAGACAGTGTAACTTTAGACAGTGTAACTTAGACAGTGTAGACAGTGTAACTTTAGACAGTGTAGACAGTGTCGCATAATTGTCCCGAGACCGATCACATATCAAAGGTACTTCTAACAGTTGGGAAAAGTCTGTTGTATCTATTTATTTACTATTAGTTTTCTGTATTTCCTGTTTATTTTCAAAACTCATAATTGATGTCTAACCTTTGTTTATAGTCATTTTCTTTATTTGAAATTGCATTCAGTGGATTGTGCTCGTTCCATTCCTGACTGGAAACCAACATTTTCAGGTTAGCCGTGGATTCACTTAGCTTGGGGAGTGACGGGAATACTTGCAGACGAGCCTAGAAGACTAGTTAGATAGTCAAGTTATAGTCATTCAATATTTGTACAAGTTTATATTTTCCTGCAAATGTAAAGCTTGTGATCATTGTAAATTAAATTAATTAGGTGAATGAGCATCTTTGTGATTATGATCTTCATGGCTGTGACAGCGTTCTACCGCCGACACTGCGGCGTAGGCTGGCTTGGACACGTCTCGTATCCGTTAAAAAAAAAAAAAAAAAGGGTGCGGGTCGTGACAAGTTTTTGTGGTGGCCCATGCAGGTCAGTTTTCGCAAATCATGCGACCTCGTGATAGTACTTAAGTTAGTCGTACTATTGCGAGCCTGCGACTAGAAATGCTCATTCACGAATTGGAAATTAATTTAATTTACGAGAATGACTAGGACTAGGAGTCCCTTATAGAAATTTATGATGGGTAGTCTAGGCCATGCAATGTAGATAAAAAGTTATTAATTTTGATAGAGTGTCAGACACTTATAGGTACACTATTACCCCTTGATATGACGATAAGATCCAATGTGGATGGATTATTCACTTGGTGAGACATGGCTTCCTAGTATTAATGATCTAACCCTGATAAATTGAATAAATCCTTCTCCTTGCCTCTTAGATATCATCCTCATATTTAGTCCAAATTGCCTATTTAGTTCCTATTTTGCCCCAGGAATTATTATTTCTGATTGGGTTATCCATATGCGAATCTCGAGTTAGTTTCGATTCAAGTTTTTCCTCAAAGGCTTGAATACACATAGAATAGTTAGAATGTTTGTATTTCTTTGTCTTCAGTTATTTCCTCCCTGTTCACCTTTTATTTTAAGGGTTGTGACTGATAGATACCTACGCTTTATCTCATAGTCGACTTGCTTGAACCTCTAGAAGCTCATGAGTTTTACATATGTAGTTAAAGGAATATTAGTTAACTCATAATGGCAGGACAGCAGTGCACTGTCGCCATTTATTTGAATTATGAAGACTATGGGTACACTACAGCCAGCAGCGCACTGGCGAGACACGACCCTAGAGTTGAAATTTTTAAGGAAAATTATAGGTTATGGAATATGGCTAAACTATAGCTAGCGGTCCCCTTTGACCGTAGTCACCCTTGTGTCAATATGAGGAAGAGTATCGGATAACATATCACATCTGAATCACGAAACCAAGGGTTTACCACAGCCAGAGTATACGGGTAGGACATGATCCTCGGTGAAATGATTCCAGACGAGATTACAAGTTCAGGATACTATGGATGATAGAACAATGCCATGTATGTCCCATAAGATCCAAAGCCAATATTAGTGGAAGTTTTATAAGTTGGATAACATGTCTCCCAGCCGAGCCTGCCGTAGTCTTGTGACGTATTGGCGAGGAAATTGACTGACACTAATAGGTTTACCTAGAATATAGAATTCAGAAGTCCATAAACCATTAGTCGACCAAGGCCTTAAGGATAAGAAGATAGTAGGAAGACTGTATAAGCAAGAACACCAGGTAAGTTTTGATTCTCTCTAAACTCGACCTACTTGTGCCCCTTTTCAAAAATCTTGTATACCTGTAATTTGACTATTTTTGACCAATGTTGCTATCACAGTCTAGTTTTGCAAGCTCATTCTGTTCTCGAGCTTGATTCGAGGCATATGTTTAGTGGGGACGCCTGCTAACATATTGTCTAATCAGAATCAGTGTATTATGGTCTGATCAACCATGATGCATTTGGTTCGTACTTTATTTAATTACCCTACGTGGAGTGAGATGTAGGTGTTTCTAAGATCTCTTCCGCGACTGCATTGACAATTCCTCTTGAATTATATGTTCGCCCTTGAATCACGAAATTGTATTCAGTAACATCTCCCTTGAATTCTTTATTGTTTTTGTCTTTCACCGATTTGGAAAGACGAAAACTCGAGATTGGTAGAGAGATACGGAGTATTCCGATAGCTATGTTGGTTGTATATACGAGAGTAGCTGTCATCGGCTAACCATGTGACTAGAACCTTGCCTTGAGATTACTCATTTTCTCTCGACCCTCAAACTACTATTAGGACCCTCTAGCCATCGGAATTTGAGAATGATTAGGGTTACCCTAGGTCAAAATGAAAACCTAGGAGACTATCTATTCTCAAGAAACCAATTATCGTGAGTCTCTAGCTATCTGCTCGGAGCTTGCTTTAACTAGCAACCCTTATGCCTTGACTCAACCGTCCCTCGACCAAAGCCACAGTTTAGACTTGAGATGAATAGACAAGGGTAAGGACAATCATTTACCATGACTATGGTAGACACTCATCTCGAGATTGGTTTCCAACAAGTATTGTCCTAGTTATGAAAATTTTACTATTAAGACCTTACTAGTGTTGGAACACCACAATCACTAGCTTAGCCATTACCATAGCTTAAATACCCTGTCTACCAATTGTCAACAGCAATACACGATCACTACGACTCTTGTGAAGGTAGTCTGGCGGGTTGACACAAATGGAAATTCACGACTCGGTAGTAGAAATCTTGTGCCTTAGAGCTGGTTACCCCGTCGATAACTCTTGTACACTATGGATATGTATGTCCTCTATTTTATCGACCGTGTGTCTTTGTACCCACTCATTTTTCAATTATTGAGGAACAATTTTTGATTTGACTTATATCTACCATATTCCGTTACGTCATACCTTGTCCTTTATTACCGAGAATCGAGGTACAATATCCGAACATTGGAATTTTTCTAACCTCTTATTCCTAAAATCATATCCTAGCCACTAAGGTGGGTAGACTGTAAGTCTCCTAAAATTTTTTGGGAGTATATGAAGATTATCGATTGACTAGAATGATTTTCCACTAGGGTGACAATTAGTGCCCTTGGACTTCCACTTTTCCTTTAGATCATTTTGTGTCCCCGGCTGTGTCATTAATATTCGGAACACGAGACCTGTTGTTACCTTCCAACAAATTTCATATGTAAGATCTAGACGAGTTCACCTTCATCTAGGTATATCATGTCCCACTCAAACCCGTCCCATTGTACTCTATTTCTATGGTACGACTTTCAGGTAGAAAGGACTAACTATAACCCTTACCATAATGCCGGTACACTTCCCGACTACAATTAGAGACTCTAACTCGACCCGAACTTTTTGACCCAATATATGGTTGCGATGTACTTGAAGCCCACCACGCACTCGTCACTAGTGTGTCAGTCAATTGTGTCTTTTCGTGCTACTTAAACACAAAAGTCACTGAAGACACATATTTGGGCTATAAGACCGAACTGCTTGAAATAGGTCCCTATACCGATTATGTAGCCTCCATCCCTTAGAATGTGAAGTCATTGGTAACCCTTATTCCATCTACCTAGAAGTCGCGATACGATCTTGTATTGTAATTATATCCCTTATTTGTGTGTTTAAATAACCACGGAAAGATCACACTCTCGATTTCTCAAAGTCCGTTCTGTTATGGAACCTTGTTTGAATTAGGATTTCAAGGACGAGACTTATGTATTGCACGATTTGCAGACCACTCTAAGTAGCGAAGGGTTCTTCGAGGTAGCAAGTGACTGGACTAGAGTAGCCAATCTAGCAAATAAGTCAGTGGTTCATAAACTTTCATCTGCTTCATGGGATACCCTCTACCGCCTTGGAAATTTTCATATTTGCTTTCGATTATTCTTTCTTATCTTCACGTCCTCCCTATTTCGGAGCGAGAATGGTCATGCTTATTAGAGTTACCAATATTCCTTGCTATTTGTGTGAATTTGTTGCTTGTTAGGGTTATTTGATAGATAGGAAGGGATTATAGATGCCATAGGCAGTAGACAGCGATTTGGTAGAAACTTTTGCATGTAGTTGGATGATTATAAAGTTTTAGTGACATGAAATTTGAGGAAGTAGTATGACCAAAGGTGGGTAGAGATTCCCGCGACTTACTCTTGGTGGTTAATTAATTGTGAAGAACATTGATGAAGTTTATTATATTTGGAAAAAATAAAATAAAAAAATAAATATATATTCTTTAGAGGATAGAATCTATTGAGAATTTGAAGTTTTGATGGAGTAGCGTAGTTAAGATGGTTATATGTTCCGAATCACCTATCTGGTTCTTGGTGATCAAATTTTTGTTGAAAGTATTGATAGAAGTTAGCAGACTGGGATTTTGATGATTATATTGCTAGAGACCAAAATGGTAGTAGAAAGATTATTGTTGAAATAAAAATTTCGATGAGAAGATTTTCAATCTCAGAGGATTGTTACGATGGAACTGCATAAGTACGAGTGATAAAAAGTTCCAGGATAACGATTAGGATTATAGTAAATGGTGGTAAGGGTTGAAATTTCATGGGGTTTATTGAGTTCAGCAAGCTTCTAGGACGACTAGCAATACAAGTTTATGGAAGTTGTCGAGAATGATGCAAATAACCAAACTTGAGGCCTTCACTCTTGGTGTTAAACTTTGAGAACTTAACCTAAAGGATCGGAGGGGGTTGTTACAATTACAGACTGAAGAACTCTGGCATTGGAGGATTAGAAATGTAACATTAGTAAATTTTGTGATCAACTATTGACGAGTTGCAAGGGTATATTCGATAGATCGATTTATGGATTTAGCATAGGGTGATCAGATAGGGGGAGAATAAAGAAATGGAAGTTGACCCTAAATTTCGAGGACGAAATTACTCTAAGGTGGGTAGGATGTAAACCCCCAAACTTCTTAACTATTTATTTTTAAGCTAAATTGTTTATTTTATTTAAGTATTATTCATTTGTTTTGATATGAAGTATTGTACATACAAATGTACAAGTAAATTCAAGTATGATTTATTTTAGTTGTATATTAATATTTTTATATTATTATTGTATTGGTTATATTATTATTTGTCTAATAAATATAATGTATGTGTGTTTATATATGTATGTATATATATAGATGAATATATATAGATATATATATATAGAGAGAGAGAGAGAGGTAATAGAATTAGCAATATGTGTATAGATAATTATACGTGTACGAATATATATATGTGTATAATATATAAAATATATATATATATATATATATATATATATATATATATATATATATATATAAATGTGTATGTGAATACATATCTAAAATATATATAGGTATAATGTATAGTGTATATATATATATAATATATATATTATATATGTAATAGTGAGGCATAAGAAGCATTCCCGAGCCCAACCCACGCTTAATGTTCCAAGCCGAGCCCATCGTCCATACCCGAACTCAAACCTGCTGTTAACCGAACAGCCCACAACCGCTCATGTATGACCAGCAATAATAAAACCCAAACCGAGCTTTAACTCCCCACTGGGCCACAGGCTAAAACCGAAGCCCAACCGTGCTTTCTCAGATGTCCGCTCGGCCAACAAAACGAACCCGAGTAACCCCTGCATATAAAGCAAACGCAAAGAGAAGGATCGACCAAATTAACCCTAGCAAACGCCGCCTCCTCCAACACCTGCGCCACCACCACGTCTGGGCGACCCCGCGCGTCGCCGCCGCACGCCGCCGGTGGCAGGCCGGCCGGCCGGAGCCACCGTACAGCGCGCGCGAGCGCGCGCAACCAACAGGAAGCGACAGCAGTAGTGCTGCGAGGGAGTCGACTTCGCATGGAGATTTCTCCCTCCTCGGTCGACGAAACGTCGAACCGGTTGCTCAGGTACGACCATAATATAACCACATTTAATTCCTATTAATTAGTTTAAATTCTAGGGACGCGAGACTCGAAAGAAATCGAGTTGAAAACCCCGAAAAACCTGTCGCAAACAGCGAAACTGGGTAGTCCAATCACCCACCTTCGAGGATCGTTTCTGATCAATCCAGCAACCATCTAGAAATTCCACCTGAACACAATTTTAGACAACATGTAGGGCTTCAAATCCCTTCTTGCAGAATTTGAATTCATCGACTGAGCGTCGAGAAATCGAATCCCAAAGTTTCCTAAAAACCTGTTTTTAAAACTTGAAAATTGTTCCACACGACGTGCGTCACGCCAATCGAGGCAACGTGGTTGTGCACCGAAGACATCGAAAGCTGCGTAACAGCTTCGTAGTCGTGTGGGCTTTGACGGAATTCAAATTGGTCGCGTGTGCGCGACGAATTCGACGCGTATCCGTCGAAATCGCCCCGTATCCGTCCAATACAAATTCAGTCATAACTTTGTGCACGCTCGTCAGATCGAGACGAAACTTGCGCCAGCTGGACCGTATCATTTTTCTGGTCATGTATGCCAAGTTTGGTCCGATTCTGAGACCGTTGATAAAATCGTCGTTTTGCGGGCCCCACGGTCTCACTCAACGGGCGATTTTGTGCACGGCCCGCCAGAATCCAACTTTAGACATACGGTTGGGTTCGTATCGGAAAACTAGATCCGTAGACATGTAGTTTGACAACTTTAGAGACCGTTGACTCTGGCACGCTTTTCGGAGCAAAGCGGGTCTAACGGCGGACATCATTTTGGTCCGAAATTATCGTTTTGCCCCTGTGTCCAGAATTGGACTTAAGAACAGGCAATCCTAGCTATATTGACTATTCTGAGATCATTGGTATTGTCTATTTCAGCTTCCGGGGACTGTTGTAGGGGTTTTGACTATAGTGGCACATTGAGTAGTTCAGATTGTCGGTTTCACTAGCAAAGGACCACAGGCGAGTACAGTTTATTGTTTGCATTTCGATATTGATCTTTACTATATTTTATTGATTAGTCATTGTTTATGTGATTATTTTCTATTATAAATTGTTGAGTCGGGAATGAGAAGTATCAAGGATGTGTGATCTGACCTTAGACAGTGTAGACAGTGATTTATTATTGCAAGTAGACAGTGTAGACAGTGATTTATTTATTGCAAAGTAGACAGTGTAGACCATGATTATTACTGCATGTAAATTGTGTAGATCATGATTATTATTTTTGTAGACAGTGTTTCTTTATTTTAATATTTGTTGTAGACAGTGTAACTTTAGACAGTGTAACTTAGACAGTGTAGACAGTGTAACTTTAGACAGTGTAGACAGTGTCGCATAATTGTCCCGAGACCGATCACATATCAAAGGTACTTCTAACAGTTGGGAAAAGTCTGTTGTATCTATTTATTTACTATTAGTTTTCTGTATTTCCTGTTTATTTTCAAAACTCATAATTGATGTCTAACCTTTGTTTATAGTCATTTTCTTTATTTGAAATTGCATTCAGTGGATTGTGCTCGTTCCATTCCTGACTGGAAACCAACATTTTTAGGTTAGCCGTGGATTCACTTAGCTTGGGGAGTGACGGGAATACTTGCAGACGAGCCTAGAAGACTAGTTAGATAGTCAAGTTATAGTCATTCAATATTTGTACAAGTTTATATTTTCCTGCAAATGTAAAGCTTGTGATCATTGTAAATTAAATTAATTAGGTGAATGAGCATCTTTGTGATTATGATCTTCATGGCTGTGACAGCGTTCTACCGCCGACACTACGGCGTAGGCTGGCTTGGACACGTCTCGTATCCGTTAAAAAAAAAAAATAAAAAAAACGGGTGCGGGTCGTGACAGCCATATTAGCTTTGTAGCAACGTTTTGCAACAACATTAGCAACACCTGGCTTGTAAATGTTGATATGACAAACTTTGTCATGTCACTACGGTAGTGACGTGTAGCAACACTTAGCGATGTTTAGCGATGTAACGATATAGTGTAGCGACATTCAGATACACGTTTAGCGACGGCATGATACGTCGTTGAACGTCGCTAAACTGCAAAAAATAGAAAAATAGAAAACATTTTATTCCTGTCCAAAATATGCCTGTAAATATTAAATTACAGTTTATAAAAGGTAAACCTAGAATAACCCTCTGTTGAAATCCCTGGGTTCACCGACCCTTTTGGTAGAACACTTAACATCGGAAATAAACAAATAGAATGTCACATCAAATACTGTCCAATAAACAAATAGAATGTATGTTCCAATGTGTCCAGTCTAGCATTGTATATATATCCATGGCAGATGCTAGTCTCCTACTATTATGAGCCATCACATCCTGTAGCATCAAAAGTTGATTGCCTACGGCCATCTGCGTCCCCTACAGCGCTGTAATGCTACGATCTATCCTCTCATCTTGTTCCATGATGGCGTGCTCGAGCGTATCAAATCATGCATTGAGTGTCGTATCGTCCATTTGCGGCTGAGACTGGGTTACTCCGCAATCCTCCTCAGTATCTCATCATACAGATCAACAACCTGTCGGACAACGCTCTCCTCGACTTGGGCCAACTAATGTGGGGGATATGGGGAACGCATACTAGGAGAGGGGGTCCTGGATGACTGCGTCGTAATAAAGGCATCGTAGGATCCCGTACATACCCCTCTGAAGATTACCGATGGCGGACATCCAGAGCCCATCCATCGACAGAGCTGAAGAGGGCTGCGAGGAAGTACCAGCCCCTTCCTCTAAAGGTGCACTAGCACTCGCCCGCTCACATAGCCTAAGATACTCATCTTGAAAAAGTACGCACCTCGATAAGCATACTTTTTACTATCCAATCGTCATAGTTCTAATGTCTAAGGTACTTATTACAAACTATATGGATATCTATTTGCATATTTTCTAAGTTATACTAAAGTTAACGAAACATAAAGTAATACTTACACTGCTCTGTCTGACCCTCTTATCGATAAGATTTTTACCCCTTTAGATGGGTGGCCAGGAAGGCGGTCATCATATTGGCGTCTTTACCCCTCTGTACTTGTTAAAAATATTTTGTTGTTAAAATTAAATATTTTATCCTACTTTCTTTAAAAAAAATATTCAATAAAATATATACCAGATGACAGAAATGTTCCGTCATGGGAATCGAGCCACTATACCACTTTTCTGGCCTCGTCCTAGTTGTCTTCGCCTTCTCCGACCAATCCTTGTACTTGGGATCGTCAAATCTAGCCATTATTGCAGTCTACTGTTCAGGCGTGATCCAACCTTGGATCGGCTTTTCGGAGCGATGACGAGCCTTCTGGTCGTCGATCGCATCACGAATCAACTCAGCGACGACGACAGAAAACTACTTCTTGATCTGCTCAGCCCGGTGTGGTGGATAGAAATATGTTTTCTAGAAGAAGTAAAATAGTAAGTTATATAACATGCATAAAAGATTATTGATCTTAAAAATAAATATACTTTATTTACCTTGAAGTGGCAAACCAGAATACCTTCCTATTATCCGAGGCATTCGAGTAGTTGATCCAAGGGCCAGCATAATTGTTTATCAAAAAATATCCCAATGCTCTTTGTATCGACGAGAGACAAAATCAATACATAGATAATTATATTCAAGAAAAGTGAATATATATATATGTATATATATATATAATATATATATATATATATACACATGTGTAAAAAAAACTAAACTAATTAACTTACTTTATAGGCCGGTCGACCTAAATCTCTATCCTTGTCTATATATAATATATATATATATATATATATATATATATATACACACACATGTGTAAAAAAAACTAAACTAATTAACTTACTTTATAGGCCGGTCGGCCTAAATCTCTATCCTTGTCTCCTCCGGAGGAGCACACGGAGGATCGCTCTGAAACAAAGAGGACGAAGGCGCAATTGGCGGGGCCTCATCCAGCTGCTCATCGCTCTCAATGGTACCGTCAGCATGAGGAATGTTAGACGAAGGAGTAGTTCCAGGCCTGAAACTGCTCGTCCAGGAGTACTGTCATGTGGAGATACAAGTGGTCGATAGAATGGAGTAGTCAGAGACGAGAACCCAGTACCATGTTCCGAAGGAGAACTGCTCATCCTAGAAATGCTGGACGGAGTGGCATATCCTCTAGGTAGTCCACCTCTGGACTGATCTAATGATCTGCCTCGTCCTGTCATACTTAACCTATGATAAACAAAATAAAAGGTACAAGAAAATAGTTTAAATACAGTACATGTCAAAAAAAATAAAAAGAAGGAGAAAAATATAATAAGTAGCCAGAAGTCTAAATAGATTTTATATTCTACGGCTAAAATACAATAATATCACAAAACAATACTCAATCAAATGCTAAGTAAGAATAAGCACAATATGATTTAGAGAGAAGGGAAACCAATATCTCATGTTGTAAATAAGTCTAGATAATAACCAAGAAGTCTAATCCAGAAACATCCAAGTCTGGATAATAACAAAAAATTCTAAGATTAAGGTCACAACATCCAAGAAGTCTAATCCAGGAAGATAATACAACGATAAGTCTATCAGAAACAAATACGAACAAAATTCATATCATATAACTCTACGCTCTATGCTAGACAAGATACCAATCCCTTAGTTACTGCTTATAAGTAGCGTTTAGGTTATCAAGATCCGGTGCCACTCCCTCAGGAGCTGGGTGAATGGAATTCCTGACGTTGCTAAGTACCGGTACCACTTTATCCTTAACAGTAGTAGGTACCATTTCCTCTTTAACAACAATCTATGATTTAGGTGTCACTTCCCCTTTAATAGTAGAAGGTACCACTTCCTCCTTAACTGTAGGACGTACCACTTCCTTCTTAGCAGTAGGACATAACACTTCCTCCGCAGCAGAAATTTGTGCCTCACAAACGATGCCATCTGGTAAAATTGATAGAAACATAGTGATTAGTGGTCTAACAAATTGAAATATATGGAAGGTACATATTATATGTAGTTTCAGATTTTACATCCCATAACTAGAAACATACAACTCTAAATAGATGTTACATGATAGATTTTACATTTTACTTTTAATCCTCTTCTGAAAACTCATCTTCTTCATTTTCTTTGTCCTCCTCTTCCTCTTCCTACCCATCTTCACTTTTATCAACTTTATTGTCCTCTTCGAATATTTCTACCTCTTTTACATGATTAGATGTGTAATAAGGAACTTTCGCTGAGTCCGCATCGACAATATTTATTACAAGAGGTAGCTCATCCTCCTAATAAACTGTTTCATCAACGTCAAAGATATTTTTAGCTTTGATCTTGCATACTGCCTACCAGTCCGACCTCGTTGTTCCCTGTTTAGGATAAGTTGTGAAGTACACAAGCTGAGCTTGAATTGATATGACAAATAGTTCGTAGCCTTGATATCGACGTCGGTAGTTTATATCCACGAGATCATGTTTGTCTATTTTCCAACCTTGATCTTTGATCGAATCGAACCAATCACACTTCAGTAACATAATCTTAGCAGGCTCTATTCCATAACTATATGTCAACTCCACAATCTCTCGTAAGACGCTATAGAAATTATTATCTGGATCGACATCTTTGTAGTACGAATATATATACACAAACAATTATTTTTTGTGGAATCGAGATCTAAAAAGCTCTCTCTGATCGAGGCAATTGTTGACTTGAACATAAACTCATCATTCACACAATATTTTGGCCAGATTTTGACAACATAAATTGGCATCTTGGCTAGAGTTCTAATTGATTCATTCTCTATTGTTGCGTCTGGAGGATAGACCTAAATACCATAATATAAAAAAGTAAGTTCAACGTTCCGTTAATTATTATGTAAAGTACATATACAAAAAGTAATTACCAAACTTCTTACATATGCACTCAATCAGGAAGGGAAATGATGTCTAATTTTCTATTCTACTTCTTCATCATGTTATGTATAGTCTACTAGACCACACCTCATCATTAAATGTGCTAAAAAATAACAACACATCGGCCAATTAGTGTAATAATAATATCGGATATCATTACATTGAGACACGTGAACATAGACGTATTAGTTACTTATCCCTAGAGCTTCTCTACTTCATCCTCATTGCAATTGAGTAATTTATACAACTAAGCAGCCTTTAGCTCATCGTCATTCAGATATCTCTTCTTCATTTTGCCCGAAGGCGTACCAAAAGTGTTAAATACTTTCAGTATTGCATCATTATATTCCTGATATCCGTTATCGTTTTTCGGAGCTCTTGTTCTTTTAGTAGCGACATGCGGTTTGAAGCATATCGAGCAAAAGTTTCTAATCTCCTTAAGAACATAGGCTTCACAAATAGAAGCCTCGCCCCATGCCTTTTTTTACTCTCTTTAGGTGGTTCAGATGACACTTGAACGGGTACATCCATCGATAACCGACATGCCTGTAGGACCGATTGTAGGAACGAGTTGTAAAGCGCAATACTCTAGAGGGGGTGAATAGAGTAGGCAGCAAAAATTAACTATTAAAAAAATGTTAGTAACAAGATCACATAATATATATATCACAGATATGTAAGTGAAAAGTAGAGAGTATAGAGCAAACGCAAAGACAAGGATGTATACTGGTTTCCCTCTTGTGAGGACTAGTCCAGTCGGAAGAACTCTAGCTTCCAGTTGAATCCACTATAGAAAATCACCACAAGTTTTTATCCGAAGTTCTTGTAACTTCTACAACGCGAGCTTTGATCCGAAGTACTCGACCAACTTTAATTGTGAAGAGTCTTTCTTCAACCAAACCTCTGATTACAATCGCTCTGAAACTTCTAGACCGTACCGCACTGGCAAATCGACTAGAGGATTGTAACTGGCTTAGGATTTGAAAATGAATAGTTCAGAACACTTTGGAAGAAGTAGTAGGCTTATAGAGAAGAGATATGAAAGTGAATTAGTGTATGAGTGAATTGAAATGATCGAAATCCTTTTCTATTTATAGTTTTTCCTAAGGCAGAATTCTGACAGAATTCTGACAGAATTCGGACAGAATTCGGGCAGAACTCTATGAGAAAATCTCGTTGGGATCCGTAACTGCAGGAAGACCAAGTTCAAAAAGCAATGTTCACTAACCGAACTCTGGCCGAACTCTGGCCGACCTCTGGCCGAATTCTGTCGGAGTTCTGTTAGGGTTTTTGCAAATTAGTTTTGGGCTTTTTTTGAAAAGTCGGCAGTTAGAAACTAGTTTGGGCTTTTGTAAGTGGGCTTGTTTTCAAAATGAAAGGGTATTTTAAAAATGTTTCTTGGGGAGCCTATTTGCCAGTAGGATGCTGTTTACATCGTATTCCTAGACTCAATAAATATGAAAAATACATTGATAAAATAGGAAAACTAATAGCCCTTTGATGACGCATTTTTTTAGATATTTGAGCAAACATGAAGACGCCTTTTTCCTTGATGGCAGTCGTCCAAAGATAAACACATCTGGAAATCTGAATACCTTTCGGGAGCTTCGCCCCCGAACCCCCACGGGGGGCGCTGCCCCCTCGACCCCTGTCCGCTGACCGGACAGCGGGACCCCCGATGCGAGGCCCTGGATAGGTCGTTAGGCTGTTCAGAAAATTTTTCTTGTATAACGCCGTCTTTGGCCCATCAATAATTCTCCATTGCATATGTCATGGTTTGATCATGTTTGATCATGCTTACAGCATGTCTACAAATATATGTTAGGCAAATAAAATAATATGAATGATATAGAACATTAGGACAATGCTAAGTTAAAGTAGCAATATTATAGTGATTACATGAATATAAGTGACATCATTATGTTAAACATATTTGATTAGCCATATTCAAAAACATGATATATTCATTGGGCTAACAATCTCCCCCTTTTTTTATTTTGGCAAATCCTTTAAGTTTAATATATATACAATAGATGCATCTATCACTAATAAACACATAATACTAGAATAGTGTGTGCTAACTTAAACTTATATCTTCCCCTTTGACATGATCAAAAATAAGCTCCCCCGTAATTAGAGCTAAAATAAACTCAAGCATAAATAAAGAAGGAAAGTAGAAATAATCATGATCAAGGATTAGGAGAACAGTGTAACAAGTTTAGAAAATTGCATAACTAAAGTATAAAAAACTTATCAAAACACAACATAGTTGGTTGAACTTAAAAACATTGAAATCAATCAATACATAGTTTACCAACTAGAAATCCAAAATGACATTCAAAACATATTTTGTTCATCATATTGTGTTTTGAAATAGACCAAAAAAATATATCAATATAGTAGGAATCAATCATTGGTCATAAATAAATCATGAGGAATAGAAATTCGCAGATCTAGTATATATAAAAAATCAAAAATATAATGAGACTTTTAACAATGATCACAAAAAAAATATGATTCATAATTTGCCCATACAAATTAGTGAATCACATCAATAAAGAGTATAATCATCGAAAAAAACAATTAAAATACGTATACTAGAATCTATGCAAAATCTATATCAAAGTTCATGCATTTGAATACAATTACCTTAGCATGATATATGTATATCCATTAGATAAACATGAAGGTAATGAAGACAAAATACTTGAGAAGGAGAAATTCAGTCGACTTGAATGCTCTCCCGCAAAGTATGATCAGTCTAAATATAGATAATCATGAACTTTGAGATAAAATCTCAATAAGAAATGCCAAATCAGTTTAAACTCAAAAGGATTATCAATAAATTAAATTAATTTTGGCATGATAACTTTTAGAAACTCAAAAATAAGAGAATTAAAAATAAATATTAAAATTATATATTCTCTCATCTAATACAAATCCAAAAATTATGAACAACTCAACAAGATATTTAACGTAAAAGAATATATGTCCATGATGAACTAGGTATACTACATATTTAAGGGCATAAAAAAACAATTAATTTGCTCCCCCTTAAAATATACGTATATAGTTCAAAAATGATTTATATGCATAAAATAGATAAAATAAATAATCACAAGATCTAAGGGATATCCAAGATATGGATCTTCCTTTCCTTTGATCAAATGCATATAAAGTTCTAAAAACAAATATCATCTTTAGGCAAGAAAAAAAAATATTCAATAAATAAACGCTTAAAGATGAAGAAAATTTGTCTTCAATAAAAAATATAACACAAATTATTTCATGTAAGTAAAAGATTTTTGAAAGTTGTCTTAGTAAATGTTCAAATGCGTCCATTTAGTCCTCAGACTGAAAGCTGGCGATTCGAATCACGAAAACAATTTCAATAAAAGAATCCATAAATCATAAATAAATCTATTTGAACAAATAAACATAACTAGATAAATGTCCAAAGAAAAGTGTATTCTAGATAAATGACATGTCAAGGGGATAATTGACTTGAAACAGTTAACTACTCCACCTTTACATGGCTATATCCCAAAATAATAATATTGACAAAATTTTAAAATATAATTTAGAGACATATTTTCAGAAGTAGAAAACTAATTCAAAAATATTAGTTCTTCTTATCAAAGTTCATTTCTTCCCTTTTAAAGCCTTAGCACGGTGTCCACCTAACAACCGTGAGGTTAAAGAAAAGAAACGGTTTGAGAGAGAGATTCAATATGCATGACTTCTCCCCTGCAAAGAGTTACTGTTGTAGATAGTAATTAACTTGAATAAGAAGATAATAATACAAAGCTCAAAATTATTGAATATTACGCAAGCTAAAGACGAAATCACAAGACCATAATATTTAATGAGTAGTCACAAGATCATTAAGACTGAACAAAAAGTGTGACAGAAAAATGAATATATCAAAAGATGACAAACAATAACCTATGAAGATCAATATTTGTTACCTTTTGTAAAAAAATCATTAAATAATATTATCCATCAAATCTAAAATCAAAAAATCCATCAGATAACAATTGCAACTAGATCTCAATAAATCTTTAGTTTATAAAGCGTTGATCAATCTTGGGTTAGCTGTAGGGGTACTGTCCCAGCTAACGGAGGTTCACCGGGGAACTCTTAAGTATCGCTTCGCTTCGACCGTAGTCGTGGTGACAGATAGACCCTTTGTAGGCTTGTACCCAAAATAAATCTCTTCTTTAATAACCGAGGATTTAAGAAAAATTAGTGCAATATAAAAAAAAGTTATATTCTATGGACTTAAAAATCTTAGAACAATGTAGCATACGGTATAATATGTATCAATTACATTAATCCATATGTGCTATAAAATCATTGGGTAACTATAAAATCTAAAATATTTGTCAATCAAAATGTGGGACCTAGATACGTTGATGTATTTTGGAACCTAGGGGACTGGATTCAGTACCTTGGATCCAGAACTAGACGATAGTTGCAAGTAGACCTTAATAAATCTTAAGTCTAACAGGTATTGATCACTTCGGGTTAGCTGTAGGGGCCGGTTCCCAGCTAGCGGTAGTCCGAAAATTAGTGCACCGTGTCGCTTCAGGCTATTTACACCTGTATGACAGAAGGACCCTTTCGGCTTGTTCCTAAAATGATCTCTACTCTTAAGAACTTAGATTCAAAGAAATATATGCAGTATCATCGAACATCATCGAAATCCAGAATCCCTAAATATAAGAGAAGTAAATACCCAAACAATGGTTTATCAAGATCAAGCTATTAAAAAATATCATGTATCCAAAATGTCGACCAAAAAACCAAAAAAAACATTATTAAAGAGGCTTTGAGGAATAAACTAATAAAGCTAAGAACATAAATTTGTTAAAATATCAATAGCTTAAGTATAAGATAAGCACAAGTTTAAAGACTACTTTTTAAAAATAATATAGAACTTGAACTTAACTCATATATCCTATAAAGATATTTATAGAAAAAATATAAGAAACATATGAGAAATATATAAATGAAAATGAATTATGTATCCTTAATAAGCATAAGAAAATATCACAAGATCAAAAACATGCATAAATATGCTTTGTCAGACAAAGATGTAATTGATTCATAAGAAGTTAATCAAAATAAAATATGAGAATCAATAGTGAAGTATATTATGCAAGCACAAGGTTAACATAAAAATATATGTATACTTTTCAAGTAAATAGAAGACTCGTGCTAAACATACATACTTACAAAATACCGATCAAAATAAATATGACATGTTAAAGACAAATCGGTAAGAAGTGACCATTAAAAAAATATTAAAGGTAGAGAGTAAAAAATATATTAACACAAAAAATAAGCTCCTCTGCATGCTTCAAGAATAAAACTAAAATAAAAGAGCATACATAGACAAATGTGTCGCACTAATGGAAGGTGAGTAAAAGACTATTTAGTGTGAACTAAAAATTTGAGCTAAACAACTAGTCAAGCTAGGATTATGTCTCACATTGATTCAAACAATAAACAATTTAAAAATATCAATTAAAGCTAATAGCAAGACATCAGTAAGAACATGCTAGATCATGCTAGATATCAAAAACCATTTAGGAAGCATGTTACCGAAGTGGTTCTAGTGACCACACTTCTGTTGGTGTAATTGCATGGAAGATGACCTTTGTAGCTTTGCAATCACCAACACGTTCCTTGGTTCTATTTGATATGAGAAGCTTCACCTGCAATATTAGGTAAGACTTTGGTATCCAATATTTGGATCCACATTTGTTAGCTTTGGGAACCCATTTGCACAAGTTTATATCAACTAGTTTTTTAATCTGACAACGATTAGAAATATGTCCATTCAAACCACAATAATGACAGAAAGAATTAACATTAGTACTATATGCAGCAGTATGAGAACGTGCAGTAGTGTGGTATGATCTTCGTGGATACTTGTAATAGAAAGCATGGTTGTGTGAAGTTTTAGCTTTGTTTGCTTTCTTTCTAAAAGATCTGACGTGTGTGACTTTGTGATGTGCTAAGTGTCCTGTGTTAGACAGAGTCATAGGTTGTACTACCTGCTTTCCCAGTCTAATATCTAACTTTTAGAGTTAGCACAGATCTTATCATATTTAACAGTAAGAGCATCAATTCTACATGAAGCAATAGAATACTTTTTCTTTTCTGATTCTAGTTCCTCCTTAAGTTTAGCATTTTCTTGAGTGCTTTTCTCAATGCAATCAAGTGCCTCATGCAATCTAAACTTCAGTATGGAAATTTTAGAAGAATTATCAGAAGTAGAAGTATTTCTTGAATTATTTAATAAGCAAGTAAGCTTCTCATTCTCCCGCTTATAGGATAGAATATCCTTTCTAGCTTGCTTATACTTATCTAATACTTTCTTGTGTTCTTCTAATAGATCACTGAAAGCATCAGATAACTAATCATAAGAAAATTCATTCTCTTCATGAAGGAAATTATTTTGTACCTCGTTAGATAATGCCATTGAGCATAAATTTGCAGCTTTATGAGGTCTTTCTTCTTCTTCTTCTTCAGAATCTCTTGCTTCGCTTTCACACCATATGCTCGTGCTAGTGTGCTTGTGAGATGATGATCTTTCTTTATTTGATTGTTCGTAATGACTCTCCTTTCTAGTAGTAGTACAATCTTCTTGGATATGGTTCATCTTCTTGTAGTTGTCACATACAAGCTCTTCTTCGTATAAGGGATTGTATTGTACCTTAAATCCTAATTTTATCATGCACATATTTGCATCATTATGAAGACTATCCTTCTCTCTGGAGTTGCTAGCTTTGCTTTCATACCTGCACTCAGAAGTAGCTTCAAGAACTTTCCAAATTTTATGAGATGTTGTGCAAGTATTAATAAGATTAAATACATTTGTGTCTACAGCACAATAAAAGATATATATAGCTTTTGCATCAAGGCTAGCTAACTTCTTCTCTTCATCCGTGTAACTATAATAAGGCTTATTGATTATAGAGGATGTAAGAATAGAAGTAATATTAGGCTTTTTGTAGCCATTGACAACAATTGACCATAAGTCAAAATCTAGAGACTTCAGTTAGAAGCTCATCCGTGTCTTCCAATAACTATAGTTTGTTCCATCAAATAGTGGGAGTCTATTTGAGGATTGCTCTTCAGTTGTGAAGTACATACTTTCCCTATGTGATATAGTGATCTATGTAACAGCAGTAATAAATAAGAATATAATAGCAATGTTACCTCGCTTTACCTGTATAACCCGCTTTGATAATAAGGATCTGCTCCAAGGATGTTAAGCCAAATAATAGAGTCCTTGCTAGGATACCAATTGAAGGAGTAATTGGTATAAGCAATAATATCTCTATAAGGAGAACCTGCAATAATATCTCTAGAAGGAGCACTTTCTTTGGTACCAATTGTAGGAACAATTGGTATGATAACAATACCTATATAAAGAGAACCTGCTCTGATACCAATTGTAGGAAAAATTGGGATCAGAATATATTACCTCTAGTTGCAGTACTGGCTCCGATACCAATTGTAGGAGCAATTGGTATGAGCAGCAATATACCAAGCACCCGCTCTCTAGTTATAGCACTGGCTCTGATACCAATTGTAGGAACGAGTTGTAAAGCACAATACTCTAGAGGGAGGTGAATAGAGTAGGCAGCGGAAATTAACTATTTAAAAAATATTAGTAACAAGATCACATAATATATATATCACAGATATGTAAGTAAAAAGTAGAGAGTAGAGAGCAAACGCAAACACAAGGATGTATATTGGTTTCCCTCTTGTGAGAACTAGTCCTGTCGGAAGAAATCTAGCTTCCAGTTGAATCCACTATAGAAAATCACCACAAATTTTCATCCGAAGTTCTTGCTGTTAAGGTTATATACTAAAAGCATCACTTTTGTTGTAACCTTATTTCCTTAAATTTTGAATGAGAATCATATGGGCAAATGTTTGCATATTGTATTTATTGCAAGTGTTAATACAAATGTTTGATATTCTATATTATAGATAATATGGTGTGTGGTGTCACACAGAAGATCATATTATCAGTTTTCTATGGATTATATAAATAGTTCACAACCTAGATGGACTTGGACAATCTATTGGAAAGGTTGTAGTGTAATCTGGTATTAGTCTATCTTGACTATAGGTTTACACAAGTACACTTTGTGTGTATTGAACAGGACCACTTGAGGTTGTTCTTTTTGTACTAACTACATAAGAGAACAAACACCTCTATTATTATGGATGCTTGTACTCTTAATCCGGATATAATAACGGACATGTATATGCAGTATGCATTACTTTGACTCATAAAAGAGTGAGATTTATTATGGATCAACGACCTCTATGAATTGGGTAATAACATTGTATGTATGATGGGCTGTTGATTATAAATGGAATCCATGTCCCGATACATCGGGTTGATGATGTCCTCTTAAGGAGCTCACAAGGATTGTCATGTAAACCATGCAGGTGGATTATATTCGACATGACAAATAAAGTTGAGCGGTACTACTTAAGGATAAAAGATGTCGAATCAATATAGTTGTCAGTAACTTAATTTGATCGACGGACATACGATATCTTAACATGGGAAGCCAAACGAGCATATAATAAAAGGAGCCCACAAACATAATTTTGGATTAGGAAGGTAGTACAACAATAGCTCATTAGGGGACCGAGCTATTGTTAATGGGCCTGGATTGTGTGTTCGGGCTGAACACGGGATATCCAGATCCGTTACGAGGCCTAATCCTAATTTCTCCTCATGGTCCCTGCCGTAGCCTATATATATCCTCTATTCTCTGGCCGCCACATTACTGATCAGAAATCTAAAATTTTCTCTAAATTTATGATTCACGTAAGGAGAGAAAAAGAGTGCTGCCAAGGAGAAGAAAAGGTTGGGAGATCGTCGCCCACACGACGTCCAACTCGAGGAAGGAATACATACAGAAGATCTTGGGGTCGTCCGCTCGAGATTGACAGGAATTACTTGTCTCCTTTCCGCCGCAGGTATAATTCATGAACCCTAGTTTCCGCCTATAAAGGGTTAGAACACGTATTAGATCTGTTTAACTTTCTATCGATCAATACGCACACCAAAGGAAGGGTCCTGGGAATCCCCAGTTCCATCACTTGCAACTTCTATAATACGAGCTTTGATCCGAAGTACTCGACCAACTTCAATTGTAAAGAGTCATTCTTCAATCAAGCCTCTGATTACAATCGCTCTGAAACTTCTAGACGGTACCGCACTGGCAAATCGACTAGATGATTGTAACTGGCTTAGGATTTGAAAATGAATAGCTCAGAACACTTTGGAAGAAGTAGTAGGCTTACATAGAAGAGATATGAAAGTGAGTTGGTGTATGAGTGAATTGAAATGATCGAAATCTTTCTCTATTTATAGTTTTTTCAAAGGCAGAATTTTGACAGAATTCGGGCAGAATTCGGGTAGAACTCTATGAGAAAATCTTGTTGGGATCCGTAACTGCAGGAAGACCAAGTTCAAAAAACAACGTTCACTAACCGAACTATGGCCGAACTCTGGCCAAATTCTGTTGGAGTTCTGTCAGGATTTTTGCAAATTAGTTTTGGGCTTTTTTTGAAAAGTCAGGCAGTTAAGAAGTAGTTTGGGCTTTTGTAAGTGGACTTGTTTTCAAAATAAAAGGGTATTTTGAAATCGTTTCTTGGGTAACCTATTTGCCAGTACGATATAGTTTACATCGCATTCCTAGTCCCAATAAATATAAAAATACATTGGTAAAATAGGAAAACTAATAGCCCTTTGATGACGCATTTCTTCAGATATTTGAGCAAACATGAAGACGCTTTTTTCCTTGACGGCAGTCGTCCAAAGATAAACAGATCTGGAAATCTGAATACCTTTCGGGAGCTTCGCCCCCGAACCACCACCGGGGGTGCTGTCCCCTCGACCCCTGTCCGCTGACCTGGCAGCGAAATCCCCGATGCGAGGCCCCGGATAGGTCGTTAGGCGGTTCAAAAAAATCTTCTTGTATAACGCCGTCTTTGGCCCATCAATAATTCTCCATTGCATATGTCCTGGTTTGATCATGTTTGATCATGCTTACAGCATGTCTACAAATATATGTCAAGCAAATAAAACAATATGAATGATATAGAACATTAGGACAATGCTAAGTCAAAGTAGCAATATTATAGTGATTACATGAACATAAGTGACATCATTATGTTAAATGTAATTGATTAGCCATATTCAAAAATATGATATATTCATTGGGCTAACAATGCCCACCAACACATACCTCGTAGGAAAGATGAATTGACATATGTTTCATTAAGTCGTAGAATCCAGGAGGAACACCCTCTCGAGCTTGCATAGTATTATTGTAATGCCATTCTCTTGCTTTTCTAGACAATCGACGAGTAACTTAGTGGAACAAAGATCTTTGAAGAATATGCTAAGCTTTATCAATGGATATCAAACTACCTATGGTAAGAATTCCCAAAATACAATCAGAATTAACCTCTCCATGAATACGTGACAGTCGTAGATCTTCATACCTGTCAGTTCGTTCTTCTTCGGTTTGACGCATCTTCCCATATTCGATACGTATCCGTCTGGAAAAAATTTAGCCCCTAAATCCACCTACAAAGTCTCTATTTATCCTTCTTGTCCAGTGAAAAAATAGTCTAGTTGCTTATACTTCACATTCCCTTTCTATGTCAAATGTAACGCAGGACATCTGCATATTTCTTCCAAGTCCAACTGGGCTTTGGGATTATCTTTTGTCTTCCTTTATGCCCATATAGTATTAATTATGTTGTCAAACATATTCTTCTTGATATGCATGACATCAAGGTTCTGTCTGATCAGATTAGTGCTCTAATATGGCAGGTCCCAGAATATTCTCATCTTCGTCCAGTTATGAGTGTGATCAAATCCATCACACTTGTACCCCTTAGTAGGCTCTTTGATAGCACTTGGTAAATCTTTAACCTCTTTCCATATTGTGTCTCCGGGCCATCTTGGATTGCCTTCTCTACAACACCTGCATGAAAAGCATTCATGTTCCTCCGAAATAGAAGATCTAACGGGAGAAATTGTTGATGACAATCGAAAAAGCACAAATTTTCTCTGTGTTTCAAACGAAAAGTCTTAGTGCGGTCCATGCAATACGGACATGAGAGATGACCATGAGTGCTCCATCTAGATAATATGCCATAAGCCAAAAAAGTTATTGATAGTCCACAAGTAGTCCTTATCTGAAAATTCTTTTTTATGGAAATATCGTACGTATTGGCGCCTACTTCCTATATCTAATTCAACTCATCTATCAATGGCTGCAAGTACACATTGATGTTCCTCTTTGAATTATTCGGACCCGGGATGATGACGGTTAAGAACATATATATATACGAAGTCTTAATGCACATCCAAGATGGCAGGTTGTACAAAGTGACGATAACAGACCAACACAAATATTAGGAGCCTGAAAGTTTGAATGGGGTAAAATCTTCGAAGGAGAGCCTCAATCTTACATTACGCGGATCCGAAGCAAAATCAGGATACTCACGATCGAAGTGCTTCCATGCTTCTCCATCATATGGGTGATCCAATACTCCTTCAATATGTTCTCATATGTGTCAACTCATGTTTTCGGCAGTCTCCTTCACCATAAACAACCACGGCATCAAAGGCAAGTAGTGCATCACAACCGTCGACTTCCTTGCATCGATAGACCTTCCTGTACTAATTGTCTTGTAGTGATCAACACCACAAAATTTATAAATGTCTTCATCCTTGTCATATTTGTAATACAACATGTACGCATTGCGACATGTATCGATTTTCTTGTATCCTATCCAGAACAATCTCACCATACTCTTAGACCGATAGAAGTCTTTAGGTAACTTAGCACCCATCGGTAAGATCTCTATAATCAACTCTATCAATCGGTTGTAGCATTCTTGCGACATGTAAAAATTAGACTTTATGCTCAACCGTCTTGTAACCATCTCCAACGGTGAAAGATCCGCATAGCCAGTATATAATAGAGTCCTTGCACTCTCGAGTAACCCCATGAACTTTACCGCATCGGCCTTCGTTGTCTCCTCAGCTGCATCATGGTTGTCCGGATCGAAACTAGGCCCCACGGCATCAAAAACCATGTTCAGCCACTGTCATCGTAATCAGTGTGGTCGTAGATATCCATATACGGTTCCACATAAGGCTTCAGCTCCACTGGTAAAGACACAAGTTCCCCATATGAGATCCATTGATAGTAATTTAATGTGAAACCCCTAGAGTACAAATGATATGTCACGTCCACTTATGGATGATATTTCAAGTTACGACATCTCACACATGGACACTTAATTTTGGTGTCATCCATGTACTGAGGGAATGCCTTGGCGAACTGCAAGAATTGTTATACCTCTTGTATAAATTCATTCCGTACACCGCACATGTCATCCGGATGACGATTGTACATCCACAAACAATGTCACAAGTAGTAATTTATATCCATTTGAAGATAATTCTGTAAAAATGGATACACATTATTCGAGTATAGTGTCCAAATGGATACAAATTTGGATACATATGTTCATCAAAGTAACAAATCTTATTGATGCATGAGTATCCGAGTCGTGATATGTGAGTATCTATATCCTGATTCATGAGTATCCACTTTATAACTCGTGACTATTCAAAAACTAGTAAACATATGGACAACTCCGATTTCAAACCCTATTAAATAAGTGTCATCACGTGTTCAATGTCAAAATTTACTTCTGCAAGCCTTTTAAGGTTGTCAGAGTTCTAATCAGATTTTTGAAAAATACTAGAAAATGCTAAGTATTATAAATTTTATTTTTCTAGGATTTTTCGTTCCTTGTTTTTTTAAGATTTTTTACTCCTTTCAGTCTTCGTCTTTTCTCCTATTTTTTTAGAAATTTGTAGAACTTTAAAAGCGTCAAAAAGGCTTACATATATAAATTTTCTTTTTCAAAGAAGGGCTAACATGGACACTTGACTTCGGGCAGACACAGACACTTGACATAAGAGATAATGTTATCTATGTTGCCATGTGTTCCTTATGAGCCCAGAAGGAATACTTAATCTCGGAGTGTCCAATATAAACATAGGTGTTGATAACAATCTTGGTATTTGGTATCTTGGTACCAACATACTCTTGGTATCTTAGTACCAACATGCACTCGAGGACACTCACTTTTGACACTCAACAAATATTTATACCTAGTTCTATAACTGTATATTTCTATACCTTTATATATGTATCCATCTATGTAGATTCTTAACCCTCACTAGCTCACTCTTCCCTCACTCAAACATATACACATACACACCTCTCACTTGGACACTCTCGTACACTTGACACACACACACGCACACATGAACACACATACAATGCACTGTGTACACACATACTGACCCCTCTCTCTTGAACACACAAATGAAACACACGATACTATGGATCGACAGTGGGCCGGGCCAGGCCGCTCAAGCCCATAAAGTACGGGGTCTGACTAGGCATGGGCCAAGTTGGACCGGTCCAGGCTAACTCATCTAAGAAACAAATTTGGACACTTTTTCAGTAGTTATCTTAAAAGGTTACTATTGTAGATTACAATGGATTTCATGTCAAGATAACAATGATCATTTAATATCTTTTAAGAGCGAATCAAAGATTAACCAAATAAAATATTTCCTTAGATAAAGCTAGACAATTATATGATACTACTATATAACATAGTGACAATCAAATTATTACCAATGATCATTTAATTTCTATCAAACTACTATATAGCATAGTGACAATCATTTAATTTAATTTAATTTATATCAAACTACTATATAGCATGTCAAGATAACATTGATCATTTAATTTCTAACAATCTATTATATAGCATAGTGACAATAAAATAGTGAATATAATTTGACAATCAAATAGAGAATATATATCAAATAGAGAATACATATCTAAATTCATATTAAAAGTCCTTTGTGTGTATCCATGTGTCCGGTTCCCCATGTCTGGGTTAGGGTTATGTCTGTGTGTGTGTGTCAAAGTGTCTTGGTTGTGTCCTGTTTGTGTGTGTGTCTTGGTTTTGTCCGGAAGAGGGTTAGGGTTTACCTAGTAAGGAGGAGGAGGAGCGCCTGAGGAGGGGTCAACAGAGGAGGACCACGTCAGAGGGGAGCAACCGCACCGTAGAGGAGGAGCAGCACATAGGGGTTCTGGAGGAGAAGAGGTCGGGGATCGGAGGGTCGGGGGGTCGCCGGAGGCTCGAGTGATCGCATGGGGCTAGGGGACGAACAGGTCGGGGGAGGGGAATCTAATTTTGGGGATGAAAAAATAAATCTCGAACCAGCGGCCAGAACCCTATATTAAGTAATTTAGCAATGTCCAAGATAGACGTCACTAAACGTCACCATTATTTAATATACCACGACATATTAAGTTTTGAGTCACTAAATGTTGTTATTGTTAAAAATATAGCAACGTTTACCGACTACTTCACGAAGTCATCTTTCATGAAATTAAAGGTATTCGCTAGACGTGGCTGGACGTTGCAAACAGTGACTTATTGCGACATTTTATATATATATCGCTAATCTGTAAAATATTGGCGTCTTATTCTTCCGGCGTCGCTGATTTGACTTATTTTGGTAGTGACCTATAGAGATTACAAAGAGGGGCTCTCACTGGCTAATTCAAAATGCTAACTCGGCTTACAAATTATAAAACTGAAAAGAATTACAATGACTTCGTTCCATACATTATATCCCTTTAGACGAACAATAATATGCCTTAAGATATCTAGCTTCCAAAGGATGAGTTACCACCTCAACAAGTCCAGTAAAATATCTAACACATGTGGAGATGTGGTACAGTACACAGGAGAATACACTAGTGAGTGGACAAAACTGCACTCAACTGAAAGCAGTCATTAAGTAATCACTTGATTAAACGTTCTTTTAATGGTAGTTTTTCTATCTTTTACCTCTTCCATTTCATTTCAATATTAAATCAAAGGCTATATTTTATTTTTAAAAACTTAATCAAAAGTCGTATTCTAATCCGAAACTTAATCAAAAGAATACATTATTTTATCATTCAAGTAGTAGAGACTATTTCAAGCACAATATCCATTCCTTTCTACTTTTAACAAACACAAAATTATTCTTTAAGCAATATTCAATCTTAGGGACATGATAGCATTATTTTCTTAATATGATTTCTTTCTTATGAACAGTTCGTGATAAAAAGACAGAGAAAAATAAAAACATCACTTACACATTGATTCTTACAAACGAATGATTGTTCATCTTGCAACAAAACAAAGATAAAAATAATTTGCATATATATAATATCTTGTCTGTCTCTACATCAAACTTGTTAGGCTTACAAAAATATTACCCCTTGCATGCGACCTAACTACATGACGTCCCATAGGTGACTTCCCATAGTCAAAAGTTAGGAAATACAATCCCATCTCTCTAATAGATATGATACCCTTTGATTGCGAGGACGTATAAGCCTAAGGGTGTCCCATTCTCTCCTAGGTCGATACGATCCCAGTGCTCCAGCAATTGATCGAAAGATTATACCTTATGCAAGTTATCCAAGACCAATTCATGATATGCAACTTCTATCAAATAAAATAATATGATACAATATCTAAATGTCAAGTATAATATTTTTTCAATCTTTTCTTCAAACTATAAAGTTGTAGCTTTGCTTTTCCTTGCTTTTATTCTTACGGCCAAGCTGTGTTCTTCTTCTTTTTTCTTAACAAACACATTATAACCGCATAATACTTTTATTTAATTATTATATCCCATAAAACATACGTTTTAAGTCTACAGGCTATATTCTTTCTATATAACAACAAATATAACTGTTTCAGTTATATCAAAAGTCTATGCAACTCAAACATGCAATTATATATATTTAATAACATACGATACATAGTCTATGCAATTGTATTATCTTTCTATAACAAGTATGACAATCGTTTAACAGCCTTTCTTTAGCAAGTAGAGCAATAGTTTAACAACATACGATAAAGGAACATGAAGTCATTCTTTTATTCTTTTTAATAGTATATGATAACGAGTCCAGGCAACTATTATTTCAAAAGAATCTAAAATCAAAGTCTTGTCCACTCACTTATGATCAAACGTCTTCATGTCCCAACAAGGGAGCTCTTACTGAAGACTTTCCTTATTTGAGCCAGAAAATAAACATCGATATCAATATAATGTCACCACTAGGAACGGAGCATTACAACATCTGCCTAAGCAAAATCAATGGACCAATGGGTAATAACTTAGACCAATCAGCAGGCTGATAGGCATTATGCTATGTAAATAGTATAATGTTAGCATTTTGATAGTATACTAGCAGTATATTGTTTGCTCAGAAAATCATATTTTTGGATAGTTTTAGTTATCCAAACTATACTCGGGTCCTAGTACGAATCTAGGACAATGCCCATGTTATATGTATGGGTCTAGGGTAGTCTCTCATATCATTATCTTATGGAAGAAATGAAATTCAAATTTGGTTATATAAGTTGATTAAGTAGTTAAACATGTCTCTTACCTTACAGGCGATTCGTTTGCACATCATCGATACTAAATCAGAAAATCAGTAACCAGATATAAAACCCAACATAGAATACGGGTACTATTAATACAATACATGGTATCGTATCAAAATTGGATACAATATATGCATACGATTATTATGCCCCAATCCCATGTCTCACGGGAACAGCACGTAACTTGGCTAAGTGGTACATACTCAAGGGTGAACCCAGTCTATGGGAAACCCTCAAGCATGCAGTATGCTGTCTATAAAATCTCAAGTACAATATATAAGTCACATGTAATCTCTATATCTCATCCATAATGTATAAGAAAAAGTATCTATATATGAATAAAGTATTGTAACAGCTAAGAATGTCAATGCAGTAAAGATAATAAAATAGTCCAGTGGAGACAAATCCATTACTAGTAGACTAATTATTGAAACATGTAAAAGAAATAGTAGAAAGCATCGTGAGCCTCGCTCACACAAACTCGGGTGGATCAATATCGACCTGATCAGAAGTGAATGCAACTATGTCGGGTCCAGGTCCATAAACCTGTGTGTACCCCTAGTCTATACATAAAAAAGTACAGGTCCTTAGGGGACATAACAAGATACATAATATACAAGTCTATGGTACAGTATATATAGCATGCATGTAAAAGACTGGAAATTAGCTAAGGAATACAATAATACAATGAGAGATCATAACAAGGAGATATTATACTGATAATGACATGTCACAAAGAAAAATGATACTAAGCGTGGCTACAAATAAGTCGAATGACCACAGGCCTGTTTTGTGCTAACATAAAAAGTAATCATGTGCGGTGCTTCCACACTATAGTAGGTCTCCATAGTAGCCCTGTGTGGGACTTCCGAGTCGAGAGTGATCAAGTAGCCAAACCTAGTATCAATCAAGGCTCAAGTCAAGTCCAAGTAAGGAGATCGCATCAAGTCAAGTAGACAATTGTGAGACTCGTCTCACAGTATTGGTATTTATATATGGATACGTATTTGGTAGTGTATTTCGTATTTTTTTGGTTTTCATAATTCTTTAAAAAAATTCTAACTTTTAGATTTTCTCCTTGGCCGGCATACCGCTAGTATACCGGTGTATACCGACGACATACCGTCCAGACAGATTTTCCACATTTTAGATATTTTCGATTTTAGATATTTTATGAATAGTGTTTCCGATATTTTCGTTAATAGTATTTTGGATATTTTGATGAATAGTATTTAGATATTTTCGTGAATAGTGTAGATGCACCCTATTACCCAATGGATATTTGGTTTTGTTTGGATGGCCATGATTGACTTATATTTTGACATGGATCACCATCCAACGGTTAAGATTAATTCCCCCTTCTATATATACCATTTGACTTTCTCTCTCCTCTCTCTTTTCATTCTCCTCACTCTCTCTTCATTTTTTCTTCCCTTCTCTCCCCCTTAGAGCTTGCCAAGAGCTTGGCCTTGAGGCATTGGGTGTGGTGTCTATTCCCACTAGGAGGATGAGTAGAAGATTAGGCTTGGAGCTTAACCTAGGCAAGTACATCTTGTCAAATCTTGAACAAAAATATTTTTGTTGTCATTTTATTTTCCTTGGTAGTAAATACTTAGAATTGTTCTAAACTCATTTTGTAAAATAAGTTTTCCTTATGATTCTCGTATATATACATGTTTCCAAAATTTGTTTAAGCAAGGTTTTGATTTTCTATTAAAATCCAATATGGACTTAGCAGAAAACTTGGTATCAAATGTGATACTAGTGTTACCATCATGGATATTGGTCACATACACATATATGAGGCCCTCACATAGTTTGTATATCATGGATTTTGAGTTTGGTGGCAATCGGAACCCGTTTTGGTGCCCAAAAACCTATTTTTGGGAGTATTTTGAGATATTGATCAATAAAACCTTTGCATTTTTGACATTTAATAGTTCCATGTTGTAGGAAATTCAATTCTATGCAATTTTGACTTTTAAAAATCCGAATTTCGATTTAAAACAAAGTTTTTATGGCCGAAACAAGTTTTGGCAAAAATTTGGATTTTGTTGCTGTTTGGAAAACCGGTATACCGATGGTATGCCAGTGTATACCAATGGTATGCCGATTTTTGCATCAGAAACTTTCTATCTTTAGGCCGGTATACCGCCGGTATGTCGCAGTAAACCGTCGGTATGCCATTTTATGCTGTTTTAGTCTATTTTTGCCTGTTTCTGTCCGTTTTTGTCCGTTTTTGATATTCTTCTTCAATTGTAATGATTTCTTAACATGATTAGATGATATTGTATAGTTAGAGAATGATTGTACACATTATATACACTTGACACTAGCACATGTTCAATCATTTTTCAATAAAATGTACTTAGCTTTAATTATTGTTTTCCACATGCCATGATATGTCTTTTTGATAGGTTCTTTCTTACAAGCTATAAAAATTGTTACATGTCTTCTTTGCTTACATGATAATGGTCCATCGTGGTACACTCTTCTTACATGTCTTCTTTGCTTACTAGATAGTGACCCGTCGTAGTGCACTCTTGTACATGTCTTTATTTGCTTACATGATAGTGGCCTGTCATGGCGCACTCCCTATAGTGGCTCATCGTAGCGCACTCTTAGCTTCTTGTTTATTATATTTTCTTGTGAAACCCATGTTTTATAATTAATTAATAATAGTGTTTTAGTATTATTATTAGTATTTCTAATATTATTATTATTATTATTATATATTTTGAGTGAAATAATTTTGAAAAAAATAAATAATAGGGATTTTTGATTTCAGACCCAGACCCGAGTTCGAACCCAGACCCAGGCCTGAGCCGAACCCCTTTCTTATTTCTAAAATCTGATTTGGTTATTTATATATAAAAAAAAAATTGAGCTGGTCCCGTAGGACCAGCATACTCCTCTCTTTCCACTTGTTCAAGTCACCCCCTTACTCGTTCAGGTCAGCCCCATTTTTTCTCACCCCAACTTTACTCCTCACCACATCTCTCCCCCACATGTAGGAGAGCTTTTCTCCTTTCTTCTTCTTAAACCCATTCTCTCAGAAACTCCTCCAACCCCAACGATCACCTCCCCTCTCTCTTTCTTCTCAGAGATTAACTCTGCTCTCTTCTTTTCTCCATAAACCTTCACCCAAACCCTCTTCTCTTCCCACGCCCGCGGCCACCCTCTTCAGGCCCGATCCCCCACTCGTGCGCCCCCATGCGACAGCTCCCTTCGGCGCCCCCTCTTCCCGAAGCTAGGCGCCCGACCCGCGGGTCTCTCCCCGCACCATCCCCGAGCCAGCCCGACGCCCAGCGGAGCGCGCCCCTCCTCGGCCGACCGCACCCCCGCAGATCCGCCTCTGGCCCGCGCCCCGTACGGCCCACACCCTGCCGAGCTCCCCTCCACAACCGCCCCAGCGCGCCCTCTCGCGTTCTGGCCGCTGTCCTAGCCGCTGCCCTTCTTTCACTGCTGTTCCAGCTTCCCGACAGCACCCTGTTGGCTTCCTCGCTGATCTAGGTGCGTGCCCTAGCCGCGCACTCCCCGATCTGCTGATTTTCGGCAACGACGCCCCTGGACGCAGCTGTTCCAGCATTGTTTCAGGAATTATTCGCTATTTCGGAGCTCTATATTCTTTCTATTTTCATCTGAGAGCTCTAGCCGAGCAACTTGAGGTATAACCCCCTGTTCCGCTCATTTTGTTTCAGTCGATGATGAGAAATGGTCCCCGATTCCCTTTGGGAATTCGATTTTAGCGACGTCGTAATTTTCTGGGACTTTTGGAAAGGTCCTGTGAATTATTTTGGATTCCCGGAATGTTTCGGGAAATAATTTTTGGTATGTTTTAGCTTTCCGAATTTTTACGGTAGCGTTCTGTGATTTGTGGAATTGGAATCGGACTTCCGAAATTATTTCGGATCGTCTCGATTATTCTGTGAATTGGTTGTGGATTTTATATATATATAAATTCGGGTTTTTTTCTGGTTTGGGATTTGCAGGAAAATATCGGCGCCATTTCCCAGTTTTTGGGTTGACCAAAAACAGAGGAGATGCTGCCGAATTTTTCCGTAAATCCTGGATTATTTTAAAAATGAATTTAAAATGATTTTCGGAATTTTATTCGATATTTGATTTTGGGTGACGACCGTATCGGTCAATGGACCCGGCTAAGTGCAAACGAAACCGGCCCCGCCCGGACGTTGAGGCAATTTGCCAAGATGAGGATTGGACCATATCTGAGACTCTATTTTTACCTCTATTTTTACTATTTAATTTCTGTTTAAATTTATTTAATATTTCAGTTTAAGACTAACGGCGATTTTGTCTTATTTCAATTTATGTAAATAAATTGTAATGGGCATAAGCCTAGCTGGCTGTGGTCTGTAACTGTAATAGCTTAGATTTTCTTGTCATTTCTGGTTTTACAAGTTTTTCTATTTAACGATTAAATTGACTAAAAAGTATTTTTCGTATAAAATTAATTAATATTTTCTCATCAAAAAATTGACAAGTTTAGTATTAATTAAAAGTCACGTATTTCCCACTAAATAAGAAAATTAGCTTTATATTTATATTTATAGAAAATACCAAGTTTTCCTAAAACAATCTGGAAGCGACGATGTTTTTTCGAATTCAAAGTTAAAAATGACCTTTTTCTCTCGTATTTAATCAACGCACTAATAATCGCGTTTTGCTTGTGTTAGCTAATTAAAAGATTTAAAATTGACTAGAGAACAGTTTAGAGATTGCAACTAGCTTAGTTAGCATTGACGATTCTTGGTTTCTGAGACAGCTTATCGAATGTAGGATTTCGAGGAAGAGTCTGAACTTCCATCCCGATGTATCAACCTTTCTAGTCCAGTCAAACCTGAGGCAAGTACATTTCGTGTTAGCTTACAATTATTTAGTAATCATTTTATTGCAAGTTTAAACCACGATGCAACACGAGCACTGACTGTAACTACTGTAACTATTGGGGACTGGGCGAATAGTGTAATGAGTATGACCATACTGTAACTTTACTGTAACAAATCCCATATCCCTTACTGTAACAAGCCCAAGCCGGTCATATTTTATTGCCTATTCACATCACAGAACTATAACTATTTTAAAACTGTAACTGCTTAATTGTTGATTTCAAAACTGTTTAAAAGTACATGATTCTATTATTATTTCAATTGTCAAATTAGCATGAATTGTACTTTGCTCTCTCCTGACTGGAGACCCAACATTTTAGGTATCACTGATGAGGCTTTGTTCCGCGATCCCAACTAGAAGGCGAGGATTTCGAGACTGATGAGCTGTTTGCCTAGAGTTTTCTTTTCTTCTTGATGTATGTAGAAAATGGTTTAAGTTGTATCTTTCATTTCATTGTAAAAAGTTTAATAAAGTTTAAATTTTTAGTTTTTTTGAGTTGTGACAAATATAGATGTTGTTGTGGTTACCTGTTAATGGAACAGCTTACTGCCGCCGTCTCAACAACGATGCAGGCTGGGCATGATCCAGTTCGACCCAATTATTTGGGATCGGGTCGTGACATATTTTCAGTGGTGGCCCATGCAAGTCCGAAACAACAACTTAAGAAAACATATTTAGAAATAATTAGAACACTAGAACATCAATTTGTCACAACATAGGACCGAAATATATTATAAATAAATATTTTTGTTTGATTATAGACTGGTAGGATACCTTGCTTATGTTTGCAACCTAAACCATCCAGAGAATGACCATTGACAAGACCAATCCTGCTGGCGATGAGGTGTCATCCCCGGATCATACCCCATCTCCTCAACCAAGTCCAGGGTTTATTCCCTCGCAGCTGATTGACCGTCCCCATAATGCATCCAGTGAAGTTTTCACTACACTGGCGATTCCTACCTCTTCTCAAGCTAAGTTGCATTTCCTTGGTGGAATATCCATTTATGTTGCTCCACCAGTACCAGCTAACACCTTCCCAAATGATTGTCCTACTTCAAGAAATCCTGGAGTTCCAGAAAGCTCAAGTTGAAGCCCAGCAGGAACAGATGAATATCACGAGAGAAGACATGAAGAACGTCAATGATGTAGCCTTAGCTATCTTAAACCAAGTTGGAGTGGAACCTCGTCCTAGGAGGGATACCCCTGAACCTAGAAGATATTTGAGCCCTATCCGGCAGTCATATCGTAAGAAGCTATTGGTTTGTGACTGCTGTAAAGGCTTGGTCACCAAGCCAATATATTCGCAAAGATTAGGGAAATGTTTGGCATATGGATCTGCTGAACATCGGGTAAAGGACTGCCCCTTATATTTCCATCAAACCAGAGCACATATCCCAGCAATACCTGTTAGGCCACAACCTAGGGGCTCTTCCTATCCAGCCGACCTTGCCTCCTACTATAAGGCATGATGCAGACTCGAGGTTCATAGAAGAGGAAGTAGTTGGAGACTGCTCATGCAAGAGCCAGAGCCATGAGGATTAATACCTGTGACTGCTGATTAGCATTATCTAATTTTGGAAGTTGTAACAGGATGTCCTTAGATCAATCATAAGAGTTTTTGCTGTAATTCTCCACATGAATAAAGTTCTTAGTTACACCTTTATGGCAGATGTTTTTCCTGATAGTCTTCCCGGATTATCCCAGATCTAGACATAGATTCACCATTGACCTAGTCTCTGGCTATTTTTCTATTTCTAAAGGATATTACAGAGTCAACCCGAAGGAGGCCAAGAAGATGAAGGACCAGATCAATGAAGGCTCTAGGATTTATCCAAGATGGAACTTCACCTTAGGGAACCCCTATCTTTTTTGTGCCCAAGAAGGATGGAACAACGGATGTGCATCGTTTACCAGACACTAAAGAACAAGTACCCTCTGCCCGGATCGAGGATCTGTTTGATCTGTTTATGTGGAGTTAGGGTGTTTTCAAAGTTTGACTTAAGATCTGCCTAGCATCAAATCAAAGTCAGAAAGGAGGACATTTCCAAGACGGCGTTCAAACACCAAGTATGGATAGTTTTCTTTGGTCATGACGTTGGACTGACAAATGCTCCTGCTGTGTTCATGAATCTTATGAACAGAGTTTTTTTCAAGAGTATTTGAATCAGTTTATCTTCTCCATAGATAACATTCTGATATATTCGAAGACTGAAGGAGAGCATGAAGAACATCTGAGGAAAGTTCTGGAAACTTTGAAGAAAAAGAAGTTTTATGGTAAGTTATCTGAACGTGGATTTTCTTTGACAAGGTGGATTTTTGGCCATGTTGTCAAGAGAAGAAATTTCAATGGAAGATAGCTGCTGTTGAAAAGTGGTATACCCCAAGTTCAATTCGAAAGTTTCTTGAACTTGGCTGGCTACTATCAGAAGTTTGTGAAGGATTTCGCCAAGATTGCTGAGCCGATGACGAAGCTCACTTGGAAGAATGAAGAGTTCATCTGGACGAGAGATTGCCAGGCGGCATTGAGGAGCTGAAGAAGAGACTTACCACTACACCAATCCTTGCGCTACCCGCAGGAACCGGTGGTTTCTCAATTTACAGTAATGCCTCTGGAAAAGGACCGGGTTGCATTCTTCAACAACATGGAAAAGTAATTGCTTACACATCTAGGCAACTACAGACTTATGAGAAGAATTATCCCACACCTAATTTGGAATTTGCTGCAATTATCTTTACTTTGAAGCTATGGAAGCATGATTTTTATAGAAAGGGAGTGAAAATATATACGGACTACAAAAGTCTGAAATATATCTTCACTCAGAAAGAGCTGAATGTTAGACAAAGAAGATGGCTGAAGCTGATGAAGGATTTCAACATCGACCCGCTATACCACCCGGGTAGGGTTAATGTGATTGCTGATACACTTAGTCGATACCCAGTGGCGATGTTCTTAACCAAGGAGTGGCACCTACTAGATGACGTCGAGAAGCTTGGACTGGAGGTTATACTACCTGGAGATAGAAGGACGGAGCTGGATGCTGATTCAGTATTGAGGAAGTTCAAGGCTGATGGACAAAATCAAGAGGACGTAGTTTCAAAACGAGGTACTTTGCAGGCTTAGAGATCAAGTGTTGGCAGGAACACTTGAGGGTTTCTAATTTGATCAGCAGTGGAACTCTGAAGAATGGTACGAGACTTTGCGTATCGGCTGACAAACGGAGGAACGAGTTGATGAAAGAAATACACCAGTCGCAGTATTCCATATATTCAGGAGCTAATAAGATGTATCGGAATATGCCTCCATTGATTGGTGCTATGGAATGAAGTAGGACAATTCCAGGTATGGGATTAGATGTGAATTTGTCAACATGGGGAATTTAGTAAGAGAACAACAAGTTTGTTGCAGCCGCTGGACAAATTCGGAGTGGAAGTAGAAGCATATAACAATGAACTTTGTGTAAGGATTACCTTGTTCCCAAGGAGGGAAGGGCACCAATTCGATTATAGTGGACTGACTGACTAAGTCAGCACACTTTATTCCCTTCAAGGTTAGTTTATTCACCGAGAAGTTGGCAGCATTGTACGAGAGGCACCCCTACCGGATTTATGGAGTAAAAACCGGCGGACAATCAAAGAAGATAATCCAGACGCTTGAAGATATGTTAGATCTTGTGTTTTGGAAATTGGAGGGTCTTGGAGAAGATCATTTAAAATTTGTAGAGTTTCATTACAACAACTACCAAGTTAGCATCGTCAATCAGTGGAGTTTGAAGAAGGAGATAGCGTCTTTTGTGAAGATTTCCTCCTACCAGAGGAACGATCAGTATTAGCAGAGCAGGAAAGTTGAGCCAGGTACATCAGGTCATTTGAAATTTTAAGACGAGTTGGAAGTAGCGTACCGGTTAGCTCTATCAGCTAATCTTGAGAGTGTGCAACGTCTTCTATGTATCACATCTCAGACGCTACATTCCGGATCCGAGTCCCATATTGGATAATTCAGAGCTGAAGATTGGACTCAACCTTTCAGTGCCAGAGAAACCAGTTGCAAGCCTAGTCAGAGGTGAGAAGAAGATCAGAATTTGAGCCATCACTTAAACTCCTACTTCTTATCTTTTCATTCTAAACTTGACTGATGCTGCTAAGTCAGCCTAGTTTTGCAAGCTATCTCTTTATCAAGCTTAATCATGACAGTATTTTATTGGGTGCACCCACTAATATATTGTCTAATCAGGACCGGTGCATGATGGTCTGATCAACCTCGTGTACTTTGGTTCGCTTTTGTATTTTCTACATGGATGATATCATAAATGAAACTTGTCCCTAAACCGTCTCATCCACTACTGCCTTGGAAATTTTTATGGTTGGACCTGAGTTACGAGTGTAGTACCCGTACCTGTTCGATTCTCCTACCTTGCCTTTAATTTCGAGGACAATTTTCTAAGGAGGAAAGATTGTGAAACCCATGTTTTATAATTAATTAATAATAGTGTTTTAGTATTATTATTAGTATTTCTAATATTATTATTATTATTATTATTATTATTATATATTTTGAGTGCAAGTGATTTCGAAAAAAATAAATAATAGGGATTTTTTATTTTAGACCCAGACCCGAGTCCGAACCCAGACCCAGGCCTGAGCCGAACCCCTTTCTTATTTCTAAAATCTGATTTGGTTATTTATATATATATAAAAAAATTTGAGCTGGTCCCGTAGGACCAACATACTCTCTCTTCCCACTTGTTCAAGTCACCCCCTTACTCGTTCAGGTCAGCCCCATTTTCTCTCACCCCACCTTTACTCCTCACCACATCTCTCCCCCACGTACAGGAGAGCTTTTCTCCTTTCTTCTTCTTAAACCCATTCTCTCAGAAACTCCTCCAATCCCAACGATCACCTCCCCTCTCTCTTTCTTCTCAGAGATTAACTCTGCTCTCTTCCTTTCTCCACAAACCTTCACCCCAAACCCTCTTCTCTCCCCACGCCCGCGGCCACCCTCTCCAGGCCCGATCCCCCGCTCGCGTGCCCCCGTGCGATAGCTCCCTTCGGCGCCCCCTCTCCCCGAAGCTCGGCGCCCGACCCGCGGGTCTCTCCCCGCACCATCCACGTGCCAGCCCGACGTCCAGCGGAGCGCGCCCCTCCTCGGCCGACCGTACCCCCGCGGATCCGCCTCTGGCCCGCGCCCCGTACGGCCCACACCCCGCCGAGCTCCCCTCGGCAACCGCCCCAGCGCGCCCCCTCGCGTTCTGGCCGCTGCCCTAGCCGCTGCCCCTCTTTCACTGCTGTTCCAGCTTCCCAACAGCACCCTGTTGGCTTCCTCGCGGATCTAGGTGCGTGCCCTAGCCGCGCACTCCCCGATCTGCGGATTTTCGGCAACGACGCTGCTGGACGCTGCTATTCCAGCGATGTTTCGGGAATTATTCGCTGTTTCGGAGCTCTATATTCTTTCTATTTTCATCTAAGAGCTCTAGCCGAGCAACTTGAGGTATAACCCCCTGTCCCGCTCATTTTGTTTCAGTCGATGATGAGAAATGGTCCCCGATTCCCTTTGGGAATTCGGTTTTAGCGACTTCGTAATTTTTCGGGACTTTTGGAAAGGTCCTGTGAATTATTTTGGATTCCCGGAATATTTCGAGAATTGATTTTTGGTATGTTTTAGCTTTCCGGATTTTTTCGGTAGCGTTCTGTGATTTGTGGAATTGGAATCGGACTTTCGAAATTATTTTGGGTCGTCCCGATTATTCTGTGGATTGGTTGTGGATTTTATATATATATAAATTCGGGTTTTTTCATGGTTTGGGATTTGCAGGAAATTATCGGCGCCATTTCCCAGTTTTTGGGTTGACCAAAAACAGAGGAGATGCTGCCGAATTTTTCCGTAAATCCTGGATTATTTTAAAAATGAATTTAAAATGATTTTCGGAATTTTATTCGATATTTGATTTTGGGTGACGACCGTATCGGTCAATGGACCCGGCTAAGTGCAAACGAAACCGGCCCCGCCCGGACGTTGAGGCAATTAGCCAAGAAGAGGATTGGACCATATCTGAGACTCTATTTTTACCTCTATTTCTACTATTTAATTTCTGTTTAAATTTATTTAATATTTCTGTTTAAGACTAACGGCGGTTTGGTCTTATTTCAATTTATGTAAATAAATTGTAATGGGCATAAGCCCAGCTGGCTGTGGTTTGTAACTGTAATAGCTTAGATTTTCTTGTCATTTCTGGTTTTACGAGTTTTTCTATTTAACGATTAAATTGATTAAAAAGTATTTTTCGTATAAAATTAATTAATATTTTCTCATCAAAAAATTGACAAGTTTAGTATTAATTAAAAGTCACGTATTTCTCACTAAATAAGAAAATTAGCTTTATATTTATATTTATAGAAAATACCAAGTTTTCCTAAAACAATCTGGCAGCGACGATGTTTTCCCGAATTCAAAGTTTAAAATGACCTTTTTCCCTCGTATTTAATCAACGCACTAATAATCGCGTTTTGCTTGTGTTAGCTAATTAAAAGATTTAAAATTGACTAGGGAACAGTTTAGAGATTGCAACTAGCTTAGTTACCATTGACGATTCTTGGTTTCTGAGACAGCTTATCGAATGTAGGATTTCGAGGAAGAATCTGAACTTCCATCCCGACGTATCAACCTTTCTAGTCCAGTCAAACCTGAGGCAAGTACATTTCGTGTTAGCTTACAATTATTTAGTAATCATTTTATTGCAAGTTTAAACCACGATGCAACACGAGCACTGACTGTAACTACTGTAACTATTGGGGACTGGGGGAATAGTGTAATGAGTATGACCATACTGTAACTTTACTGTAACAAATCCCATATCCCTTACTGTAATAAGCCCAAGCCGGTCATATTTCATTGCCTATTCACATCACAGAACTGTAACTGTTTTAAAACTGTAACTGCTTAATTGTTGATTTCAAAACTGTTTAAAAGTGCATGATTCTATTATTATTTCAATTGTCAAATTAGCATGAATTGTACTTTGCTCCCTCCTGACTGGAGACCCAATATTTTAGGTATCACTGATGAGGCTTTGTTCCGCGATCCCAACTAGAAGGCGAGGATTTCGAGACTGATGAGCTGTTTGCCTAGAGTTTTCTTTTCTTCTTGATGTATGTAGAAAATGGTTTAAGTTGTATCTTTCATTTTATTGTAAAAAGTTTAATAAAGTTTAAATTTCCAATTTTTTTTGAGTTGTGACAAATATAGATGTTGTTGTGGTTACCTGTTAATGGAACAGCTTACTGCCGCCGTCTCAACAACGGTGCAGGCTGGGCATGATCCGGTTCGACCCAACTATTTGGGATCGGGTCGTGACATTTCTTGTTGTGTCTTGTTATTTTGCACATTCTTGCTTTTGTCCAGTCTTGTATGTCTCATGTCTAGGATGGATTCTGCGGACTGCCACACCCAGAATTCGACAAGAAAATGTTAAGGACTAAACAACTAGCTTGATTACTTAGATCATTGAGAATTTCCCAGTTACCTGTGGTCCCTTTGGTCTTGGCATTATATATATATACTTGGGATTTGGAGCTATCTGTCATGATGAGCACACATCCAGCACACCGTCGAGTGTTATATCGGGTACATTTGTCTCCTGGGCGATGTACCCATTATTATATGTCCTAGTGGTATATTTATCTCCCGAGCGATGTACCACTACTATAGGATATATTTGTCTCCTGGACGATGTATCCACTATTACCATTGCTCCTTTGGCTTGGACCATTCAGGTAGTAGCAGGCAGGTGCTGGACTTGGAATTCTCAGACTTGTATTTCTTAGTAATTAGGATTGTGATAATCCTAGTTAGCTAATGTATAAAGTCATACTCATTGCTTGGCCATGTTGGTTGTATAGAGTCCAGCCTAGTCTAGTTTGTCTAGGCAGTGTCCGGATTTGTTTATTTTCAATACATCTTTGTTTATGCTTTACTTTTGCCGGTAAATGATTAGATACTAAAGTTCTGTTCAGGAGAAGGGTTACAACCCTGGTCCTTGTTTGGTTTACGGGTTGTAACTTGGGTTTCGGAATAGTTCCTAAGTCATCTTATCATTTGTCGTTCTATATAGTATCTCACATGCTCACATGTCTCAGTTACCCTACATGCTCACATGTTCCAGTTATCTCACAAGTTCTAGTTATATCACATGCTTCAGTTATCTAATATGCTCACATGCTCCAGTTATCTTACATGCTCACATGCTCCAGTTACCTAACATGCTCACATGTTCCAGTTTCCTAACATGCTCACATGTCCCGTCTACTTAACATACTCACATGTCTAGTTTATCTTTCATGTTCACATGCTTCCTTTTCCTTACATGTACACAATCTACATTATGTCACATGTCCTTTACGTTATGCTACATGTTGCTTTACTTATTGTCTTTTCTATTCTCGGGATAAGTGCATTGGTAGCGCACGAGTCTCGATTTGCTTTTACTTATTTCTGTGTCTATCCGTTGCTATGATTTGCATGCTGGTTTTATTTCATAGTTTGGTTTCCTTTGTGGTACTTGCTATTGGGGGTCTGACCCCACTAGTTTTGTTTGGCCAGATTTGATAGAGGAGCCCGAAGGATCTTCCATACCATCTACTCGACAGTGACTACCCGGAGCACCAGAGTACCTTAGTGGGTTTTCTATTTCATTCTTCCACTAGTTATGTACATTATTCTTTTGTGGCGTTTAGCCTCCGAGCACGTATTTAGCTCGTGTTTTGGACTTGACATTTAGCCTACGGGCCAGAACATGATTTGCATATTCTAGACTAGAGCTAGAGCTTATCATGTATGACTATTACTCTTGCTAGTCTTCACTCTGTATTACTAGCTTCATGATCATTGATATATGATAGTTTGGGACGCTTTACTATTTTATATTCCAGTTGATCTTATTTCTTGTACATTGTTTACTGCCTATGATTGAGATACCTAGGATTGCTTAACCTAGGATCGACTGTTGGCTTGTAGTAGTAACCGCCATGTCTATACAGCCTATACGTTATTTTGGAGTACTGGAGTACTTTGGTATACGTATCTGGCCTGGTCCGTCCCTAATTGCCAGTATTCTAGTTATGGGACGTGACATAGGTTTTAGTGGTGGCTCATGCAAGGTCTGATTTATCAGATATGTGGGGGTTACTAATGTTTAGATATCTCAGTCACAATTCTCCTTTATTGATATCCTTCGTGTTATTCTATATCTCTGATCCTTTGACCTGATATCTGCTTTGATCGTTGATCCTTCTTGTTCTCTCGATTTAATCCTTGTGTCCTTTAACTTTCAAGGGCACTGTTTTTAATCCTTCGGACCATCTTGTTTGTCCTCTGCCGATGGCGGGTCAGCAATCTTCTATTAGGCCAGTTATGGAGGATCAGTCTCCGCATTCAGGGACAGAGTTTACCCGAGGACGGAGGTGTCAGTTCAGCCAGATCAGCCAGTAGGGCCAGTCCTGCCAAAGTCCAACTTCACCGGCTACCCCGGCAGTCTAGCAGTATATGGCTCATGTACCGGTTCAGCAGCAGCAGGGCAGAACAGCAGTTCCAAGACGTGGGCTTGCAGAGTTTGGTATGTTACAGCTGGTTTTGGCTGAGGGCGGTCATATTGTAGGTATTATCCTATTCTTCTTCCACTCTTATTTAACTTTTGGGTTATACATATTTGGCGAGTTTCTCGTCACACTCTTCTATCTTCGTATCTTGAGATACATGATATTTATCACATGTCTCGACTACGAAGATACGTCCTGGGTAGAGTCATGTCTTGGATTAAGTCATTGGTACCGGCTTATTTTGAGAATTGACTTTTATCTAAGTTGTGGAGTCAGCGTAGGCCTGCTCCTACTTAACTGACTCAGGAGACATATTTATTCATATGCCTCCATCCCTTCTTGATTGTGGTTATGTTACTGCTTACGCATTTACTTATATTACTGTTGTCTTTATCTTACCAACATGCCATGCTTTGTTTAAATTGCCATGTTTTTTCAGCTCTTTGGTTTGGTTTTCATGCTTGACTAGATTTCGGAAATTCCGAGGACAGAATTTATTTTTAAGTTGTGGAGAGTTGTGAGACTCATATCACAGTATCGGTATTTATATACGGATACGTATTTTGTAGTATATTTCGTATTTTTTGGATTTCGTAATGCTTTAAAAATTTTCCTAACTTATAGATTTTCTCCTTGGCCGGCATACCGCCAGTATACTGGTGTATACCGACGGCATACCGTCCAGACAGATTTTCTACATTTTAGATATTTTCGATTTCAGATATTTTCATGAATAGTGTTTCCGATATTTTTGTGAATAGCGTTTTGGATATTTTGATGAATAGTATTTAGATATTTTCGTGAATAGTGTAGATGTACCCTATTACCCAATAGATATTTGGTTTTGTTTGGAAGGCCATGATTGACTTATATTTTGACATGAATCACCATCCAACGGTTAAGATTAATTTTCCTTTCTATATATACCATTTCACTTTCTCTTTCCTCTCTCTTTTCATTCTCCCCACTCTTCCTTCATTTCTTTTTCCCTTCTCTCCCCTTGGAGCTTGCCAAGAGCTTGGCCTTGAGGCCTTGGGTGTGGTGTCTAACCCCCCTAGGAGGAGGAGGAGTAGAAGATTAGGCTTGGAGCTTAACCTAGGCAAGTACATCTTGCCAAATCTTGAACAAAAATGTTTTTGTTGTCATTTTATTTTCCTTGGTAGTAAATACTTAGAATTGTTCTAAACTCATTTTGTAAAATATATTTTCCTTATGATTCTCGTATATATGCATGTTTCCAAAATTTGTTTAAGCAAGGCTTTGATTTTTTATTAAAACCCAATATGGACTTAGTAGAAAACTTGGTATCAAGAGTGATACTAGTGTTACTATCCTGAATCTCGGTCACATATACATATATGAGGCCCACACATAGTTTGTATATCATGGATTTTGAGTTTGGTGGCAATCGGAACCCGTTTCGGTACCCCAAAAACCTATTTTTGGAAGTATTTTAAGATATTGATCTATCAAATCTTTGAATTTTTGAAATCTAATAGTTCCATGTTGTAGGAAATTCAATTCTATGCAATTTTGACTTTTAAAAATCCGAATTTCAATTTAAAACGAAATTTTTATGGTCGAAACATGTTTTGGCAAAAATCTGGATTTTGTTGTTGTTTGGAAAACCGGTATACCGACGGTATGCCGGTGTATACCGTCGGTATGCCGATTTTTGCATCAGAAACTTTCTGTCATTAGGCCGGTATACCGCCGGTATGCCACAGTATACCACCGGTATGCCACTTTATGCCGTTTTAGTCTATTTTTGCCCGTTTCTGCCCGTTTTTGTCCGTTTTTGATATTTTTCTTCGATTGTAATGATTTTTTAACATGATTAGATGATCTTGCATAGTTAGAGAATGATTGTACACCCTATATACACTTGACACTAGCACATGTTCAATCATTTTTCTATGAAATGTACTTAGCTTTAATTATTGTTTTCCACATGCCATGATATATCTTTTTGATATATTCTTTCTTACAAGCTATAAAAATTGTTACATGTCTTCTTTGCTTATATGATAGTGGTCCGTCGTGGCACACTCTTCTTACATGTCTCCTTTGCTTACTAGATAGTGACCCGTCGTGGTGCACTCTTGTACATGTCTTTTTTGCTTACATGATAGTGGCCTGTCATGGCGCACTCCCTATAGTGGCTCGTCGTAGCGCACTCCTAGCTTCTTGTTTATTATATTTTCTTATTGTGGCTTGTTATGGTGCACATTCTTGCTTTTGTCCAGTCTTGCATGTCTCATATCTAGGATGTATTCTGCGGAATGCCACACCCAGAATCCAGCAAGAAAATGTTAAGGACTAAACAACTAGCTTGATTACTTAGATCATTGAGAATTTTCCAGTTACCTGTTGCCCCTTTGGTCTTGGCATTATATATATACTTGGGATTTGGAGTTATCTGTCATTATGAGCACACTTCCAGCGCACCGTCGATTGTTACACCGGGTACATTTGTCTTCCGAGCGATGTACCCATTATTATGTCCTAGTGGCACATTTGTCTCCCGGGCGACGTACCACTACTATAGGATACATTTGTCTCCTGGACGATGTATCCACTATTACCATTGCTCCTTTGGCTTGGACCATTCAGGTAGTAGCAGGCAGGTGCTGGACTTGGAATTCTCAGACTTGCATTTGTTAGTAATTAGGATTGTGATAACCCTAGTTAGCTAATGTATAAAGTCGTACTCATTGCTTGGCCGTGTTGGTTGTATAGAGTCCAGTCTAGTCTAGTTTGTCTAGGCAGTGTCCAGATTTGTTTATTTTCAGTACACCTTTGTTTATGCTTTACTTTTGCCGGTAAATGATTAGATACTAAAGTTCTGCTCAGGAGAAGGGTTACAACCCCGGTCCTTGTTTGGTTTACGGGTTGTAACTTGGGTTTCGGAATAGTTCCTAAGTCATCTTATCATTTGTCGTTCTATATAGTATCTCACATGCTCACATGTCTCAGTTACCCTACATGCTCACATGTTCCAGTTATCTCACATGTTCCAGTTATCTCACACGCTCCAGTTATCTAATATCCTCACATGCTCCAGTTATCTTACATGCTCACATGCTCCAGTTACCTAACATGCTCACATGTTCCAGTTACCTAACATGCTCACATGTCCCGTCTACTTAACATGCTCACATGTCTAGTTTATCTTTCATGTTCACATGCTTCCTTTTCCTTACATGTACACAATCTACATTATGTCACATGTCCTTTACGTCATGCTACATGTTGCTTTACTTATTGTCTTTCCTATTCTCGGGATAAGTGCATTGGTAGCGCACGAGTCTCGATTTGCTTTTACTTATTTTTGTCTCTATCCTTTGCTATGATTTGCATGCTGGTTTTAGTTCATAGTTTGGCTTCCTTTGTGGTTCTTGCTATTGGGGGTCTGACCCCACAGGTTTTGTTTGGCCAGATCTGATAGAGGAGCCCGAAGGATCTTTCGTACCATCTACTCGACGGTGACTACCCGGAGCACCAGAGTACCTTAGTGGGTTTTCTATTTCATTCTCCCACTAGTTATGTACATTATTCTTTTGTGGTGTTTAGCCTCCGAGCTCGTATTTAGCTCGTGTTTTGGACTTGACATTTAGCCTACGGGCCAGAATATGATTTGCGTATTCTAGACTATAGCTTGAGCTTATCATGTATGACTATTACTCTTGCTAGTCTTCACTCTGTATTACTAGCTTCATGATCATTGATATATGATAGTTTGGGACGCTTTACTATTTTATATTCCAATTGATCTTACTTCTTGTACATTGTTTACTGCCTATGATTGAGATACCTAGGATTGCTTGACCTGGATCGACTGTTGGCTTGTAGTAGTAACCCCTATGTCTATAGAGCTTATTCATTATTTTGGAGTACTGGAGTACTTTGGTATACGTAGCTGGCCTGGTCCGACCCTACTTGCCAGTATTCTGGTTCTGGGACGTGACGCAATAATACGAGAATATAAACAAGGATGGTACAACATAGATTAAATATGCGACAAGAAAAGAGATAAGTAGTATATATGAAAACAAGTAAAGAAATACTATAACATATGCACAAGGAACATAAATTAGAGCAACAAGAAATAGACGTGACTAGAATCATAAGAAAGAAACATGCATAGATACAGTACAAGTTTGGCAAGGTATACTTACTTGTTGTCCATGATTTTGTTGAGTCCTCAGCACCAAGACATATCCAAGAATACACATATAAACGAAGATTATTATTGTTACTATTTGTACACTCATTGATTAGTCATAATGCATAACCAAGTTTAGTTATACACATGACACATGGCACAACAACTACATATACTTCCAACGGGTACCATGACCTAGTTTCTAGTCTTTTGCCACCAAAAACTTGAGACTAGGTTCCCAATACATGGATATGAGTATAGATTATAATTGCATAATGAAATTATATGTTTAATAATGATTTATGTCCATTAAACCGCTGAATTCCAGAATTGATATATTGGGATATGGTACATTGAAATCATTAGATTACACCTACTAGTTGATCATGGAATTGACCTAGAATGTTACTAACACTTAACCATGATGCATGCCTATCAAACCATGCTCATTAGACATCTTTAATCATGATTTATTCATGCAAAATTAACCACTTTTAAGCCTAAATTTTAGCACCTACCTATTTGCCAACACATGTCAAAACACACATAGGAAACTAGTTTTATGGCATGCCTAGATATAGTTCAGATTTAGACGATTATATATCATAAACACATGATAAAATTGAAAAACAAATCTCAAAGTAATATGCATTTACTCAGATTTTTATCATCTAATATTGCTCTCAATCATATTTACAAACACCTCGCAAGCCTACATGATTCATGACTTTATTTCTTCTCCAAACTTAACATACATGCACATTATACTTTTTAGAATTCACACATGGTTACAACATGTCTAATCATAGTTATATGAGGATGGGTTGACATAAATTTTGGAGGAAAACCATATCATGGAGAAAAAAGGCTTTGGAATCTACCAAGAATCATATGGAGGAGGATTCTTAATTTGTGCTTCCTTTCCCTAGGGTGCTTCCCCTTGCTTGATCTTGGAGTGCTTCTCCTTTCCTTTGAGAAGATGATGATGATTTTGAGGGAATGGTGTTAATAGAGGTTTAATGGAGGAGATGGTGGTGGTGTAGTTATGGAGAGATGCAAGAGATTGAACTTGTAGATGGAAGGGTAGAACTTGTGATGGAGGGGATGAAGATAAAGGGACGTGGTTCCTCCTACTTGTTCGGAATTTGAGGAGGAGGGCCTAGTTAGCCTTGTGGTTGGAGGAAAGGAAGTTAGTAGGTTTAGGGTTTTGGTTTATAGATAGGATATATATATATACATATGTGGGTTGGGGTTATTGGCCGACTAGGAATAGGGGAAGGAGAGGAAGGTTCGGCCCATAGGGGCTGTTTGTTATCGATCTGGATAGAGAGGGTTGTGTGTCAGTTTCGGAAGAAGGTTTGAGTGTATATGTGGTGTCAAGCCACAGTCCCAAAAGTCACTGGACGAGCACGTGACACGGCCAGTTAGTACACACTCAAGGACAATCCCAATCTACACCTCAAAAATGCACTTAAACTATAAAACTTAAGTCCACCGAAATCTAGAACCATTTTGGCAATCTATATCTCATACACAGAGGTAAAAGAATACAACTAAATCAAATGAGTACTGATGAAACTAAATAATGAAGAAAACCATAAAAGTGAAGATTCAAGTCATCAAAATTCAAGTTACGTCCAGTGGAGACAAATCCACTACCATTAGACGAAAATAAATATAAAGATAGAAAAGAAAATGCTAAGTCCAATTGTCACTCCCAGATCACGACATACATATTTTTATTTTTTTGATTCCTGTGTACAGTATTTGTACATGTGCACCTTTGATTTATTGTTTTACTAATTATTGCATGTAGCATTTAAACATGTCATTAGTGGAATAGTTAGAGCATGTTTAGAGACTAGGGTTTGGTGGAGCCAACCATCACCCACTATAAATAATCTCTTCCACACTCTCTTTCCTCATTCACTCTCTCATTCAATTCCCTAAACCACCATTGTCACTACCACAAAACTTTAGTTTGAGGGTATTTTTGACATTTTTGGGGTAATTTGAATTTATTTGATTTTATGGGAATTTTTAAAAATTATTTTGGAATTGTTTGAATGAGGGTTGACTAGGTTGACTTTGACTAGCTTTGACTTTGTGACCTAACCCTAGTTGAGTTGGACTTGGCTAGACATGAGACCCTAGGTTAAGTTAAGTTAACCATACTCTAGTTAGTGAAAACAATTAGGAATATTGAGATTTGAATAGAAAGATTTGACCACAAGTCATGACTTGTGATTTTTAAGTCATTGATTTATGACTAAGCCCAAGCCCATTAGCCAAGTGCCCAAACCCTAACCCTAACAATTTTGTCCAGCCACTTAACCCATCCTTGGGATCCCCACCTTATAAATAATCTCTTAGAAATTAGGGCTAGCCTCTAAGGAAGAACAGGCTTTAGAAAGAGGTAATGTCCCAACTTCAAAAATCTCTAGAAAATCCATTTTAGCTCCTTTTTCCCCCAAACAAATTGCAATAGGTTTTAATTTTAGTATTCTTGCTGTTGTTACATTTTATTCTCAGATTCAAATCACTTTGGAGGAGTTTCACCATCAAGAGGAACATCTCTCTTTAGAGCTTTTTGGGGATTTTGATACATAGAGGTAACTTCCTATTTTTACCATGAAATTCTGGTTTTATTGCATATCTAGGGAGCCCTAGGCCTAAACTAACTGTAGGAATAGGAAACCCTAGAATTTGGGTCCATTTTGTGTCCTATTTGGACACGTATCAGTGTCCCTATCCATGTGTTTGTGAAAATGCCACAGAGGAAGTTTTTGTGTTATTTTCAAAATCTTTTTGTATATGAAATTAGTTTTTGTTGTCGCTTATACGATTCTTCATGACTGAGGGTTTCCCTATGTCGCATCGTGTCGGATTTGACACGTACACAGGCGGGTGCGCGCGCGGGGGGGGGCTGTGCGCGTGCCCTGCTGTTCGGGGGCTGTGCAGGACACGACACGCCATGTTTCGACACAAAATTTTGTGGGGTCGAGGGGGCATGCACTGACATCATGCCCCCAAAATTCCATCGAATCTCGTGCACTGGTTAAGGAGAAATCGATCGTGCACTGTCCTTACACTGTTCTGTGCACTGTGACTTTTAGCCACTGATACGGCTTTTGTATCACTCACAAACACGTCGAGGACACAGTGCAGGTTGACCTAGTCCTAGCCCTAGTGTGGGAGCACACGTGTGCACGAGCACGTGTCCTAGTTCGTGCTGTGTCGTGTGTACGACACGCGTGCACACGTGCACGATGTAGTGCACCGAACTGGACTGTTTTGTACTGTTTGTATCTCGTTTTGATTGGACACGTTTGTGTCCACTTTGGTGGACACGAACATGTTGTATGACACATATGATGTATATCTTATTTACCAACCTCTGTTTTTACACTTTAGCTCGTTTTGTTTGGTCAAATCCTCATTTTCCAATTTCTGATACAGTGTATCATTAACCTGAAATTCCAGTTTTCAAACATGGACTTTGTCACCTATTTTAATCTAATTAATACTGTTTATAAAGTGGTTTAAGACCTTATATTGATTCTCTTATATGATTTCTAAGTGTGTGTTTGAATTTGGATTGATTGGTGGTATATGGTAATCAAAATGGGGACAGAATGAAAAACTGGAAACTGGGAATTCAGATTTCTGAACTGAGAAATGGTTTTCATTTTTTGATTTGTGTTTTGATTTCCTTTCTTTTTCCTTGCTGTCAATTTCTGAACATTAATGTAGATGGTCTCCCTTCTAGTTTCTGAAAAATGTGTATTGTTGGGGGATCTATTAACTGTTCATGTGCACACTAGGCATACACACACTATTTCAATCTCATGCATTCCCTATACACATGTAATGTGTTCCCCTCACTCACCCTACACACATTCACATTCCTACCTATTCCTATTCCCTGTCACATGTTTTACCCTCACTCTCCACACACACACAGCCACACACATATTTCACTCCCTCTCACTCATTTCATACACACACTATTACTCTCATATACTCACACATACACTCTCTCTCTCTCTATTATATCATAAATGCCAAGTTAAATATGTATTATGTATTATGTAGTTATGTGGGTACATATATGTAGGTTTATGTATATAGTATGTATACATATATAATATATGTAATGTTTACCTATACATATATAGGTAATATGTAGGAATGCCAACTAACATGTGTAGTTGGTCTGGGTAGCCTAGTAGTGTTGTGTACTAGCTAGTGTAGGTTGAGTGACCTAGTATAGACTAATGTAGACTAGTTTAGGCTAGTTTGACCTAGTTTAGACTTGTTAGACCTAGTTTGACCAGAGTTGACCAAGAGTTGACTTTGGCCGAGATTGACCTAGACTCATGTAGAGTGCATAGTAGAGCTTCATTTTACCATTTTAGACTTGTTGTGACTTGTGCTGTTCTGATTAGGAGCCAGACACCACTCCTTGGACAGTACTTTCATATTGGACACTCAGATACCAGGCGAGTACATTCTCTGATCATTTCATATCATGCTTAGATTTATTTTTCTGCTTTAGATTACTTTACTTGATGCTGTTACGACATTATCACGGATTGGTACTATATGGATCTCTTCATGCGATGTTATCTCCCTCGGAAGCATCGGGTACATTGTGTCATGTGCGTTTCACTTTCATTATGTACTCCTGTGCTTTTACCATACATGTATACTCCTGTGAATCATGTACTCTCTTGTTCACGGAGCCCTCATGTATAATATCATGTACACCCTTTCATGGGCCCCAATGTGATATCATGTATAATAACGTAACCTGCTTAGATCTTTATGTATTGATTGGGAAAACGGAAGAGTGCTAGTAGTCATGTGAACAATTCCATAGTAGTGTAGATCATGTGAAACTCCTTAGTGTAGATCATGTACAAATCTGTTCTGTTCACATGTGCTATCATGTACTCTGACTCACTAGCCACTGTTAGTTCTTTACTTATAGTAGATATTTCTATCACAGTTCACTCTCTCTGTTTATATACTGTATTCTTCAGTACCTGTATCTTACTCTACTGCATGTTTATATTATCTAACCTGCTATGATCTGTTGAGATGTACTGTGCTCGCTCCTGTCCTGACTGGACCTGTTGAAAATATTACAGAGGACGAGGAGGAGGCCTGTCTGGATACCTTTTACGGGGCATCCCTAGACGACACTTACGAGATGGACCCTCTGGAGGACCCAGCTCTAGCTGAGGACATCTCCCACATTGCCTAGACTAGTTTAGTTACGCTTATCTTATTTTATGTTGTCATGAGACTGTTTAGCTAGACTCTATTTCTGTTCAGAGATTCTGAGTTGTATATATTTTTTCATATACTGTAGCTGAATTTGTACTCTGGATATTGTTGGGATGTTATCTTAGACTACTTTATCATTTGTTTTCCTTGAGTACTATATCATATCGTGATTTTTTCTTCCTTAGTTGTGATTGAGTTTATTTACTGCTATGTCACCCCCATTCGGGGAGTATAAACTGTTTAGAGATATATTGTTAGATGTATGTTGACCTAGGACAGCGTTTTACCGTCGACACTACGGCGTAGGCTGGACGTACCCACGTCTCGTGCCCTTACTCTAGGGTGTGGGTCGTGACAACCATCATTAGGCAAGTACAACTTGCTCAAAAGTAAAGATGTGTGCATTTTTCATCCATATTTTTTTTCTTTGATATTATTTGTCTATATTGTTTTTCTCATCATCCTCTACAAGTTTAGTACTTGGTATTTTCGATTTTGATGGATGGATTCTTGTAGATCTAAGTTTATGTTATTTTTTGTTTTCCTTGGTTTTGATCTATTAAATTTGCTTGTTTTCAAAATCTAGTTGTTCCATGTGGTAGAGCATTTCATTTTACCCAAATTTGACCTTTGAAAAGTTAGATTTCATTTTGTTTTGGCCGAGTTGTGCAAGTTTGAAGTTTATGGGTTCCATGGCCATCTTTTTCGGATTTTGGAGAAGATAAACCCTTGGCCGCATGAACCCTTGGCCACATGAGCCTTGGTCGCATGAGTCTTGGCCGCATGAACCCTTGGCCGCATGATCCCTTGGCCGCATGAACCCTTGGCCGCATGAACCCTAGGATGCGTGAACCCTTGGCCGCAGAGCCTTGGCCGCATGAACCCTTGGCCGCATGAACCTTTGGCCCTATGAGTCTTGGACGCATGAACCCTTGGCCACATGAGCCTTGGCCGCATGAGCCCTCGGCCGCATGCAGCTTGGCCACATGAGTCCGACCGCATATAGCTTGGCCGCATGCAGCTTGGCCGCATGCAGCTTGGCCGCATGAACCCTCGGCCGCATGCATCATTGTGTCTTGGTCCTCATTCTTGATCTGACTACCTATGCGAGTGCTGGATAAACCTATGCGTGTACTGAGGTACAATCTATGTGAGCACCTAAGTGCTATCCTACGTGCTATGTGTTCCTACGTGATACCTGTCAGTACATCCAAGAGTCGAGCATTTACATGGCGAATGGTCGGTAATAATGACGTGGTATGTGTTGTGTGTTGTATTACACCAAGAAGTGGTACATATGTATGACTCCACGAGCCAGTATGGATCCCTTCTTGGGGTACTCGTACATTGTACGACATCTAAGGGAGTGAGCATGTGAGCACGACATGTGAACTCCGTGGATAATCTAGGGATTAATTAGGCAACTAACTTGGTACATGCATTGGGTGGGAAGAATCTCGAGATCCTGCCATACTAGTCACCCCAGGTCCAGTCCTGACATGTCGGGTTAGCCGCCACTGATATGGTTTCATCCGCCTTTAGCAGATAACTATATCCGACTTCTACGAGCTGTGTTATTTGTTTTAGCGTGGTAGCCCTCCGGGGGACTGGTGCATAATCAATGTACTATATGCCTAGGGGTTTGGCTAACCCTGCTGGGTTGACACGATATGAGGATTCCTTTTAATCAGTATCGCGGGAATAACTCCGCCAAATATAGAAAGCCGCAGGAATGAACGGCCGCTTGAAAAACGACTTGACTATGCCTTGTACCTTCCGTTAGTAGTCGAGGAACATGGACTGTCATGGTGTGTGGTCCAACCCATATCCTTATTTGGTTGTTGGGTTGGTCTATCGTGCTATGACAGGCTGTGGATCGAGGTCACGACCGAAAGCCTTTATTATTGCTAGTATTATTACTCTATGCTTGGGTTTTATCTCACTCTTTTGTGCTCCCTTGTGGTACTTGCTATTCGGGGCTGACCCCGCTCGTTTTATTTGGCCAGATCACGTAGCAGAGCCTGAGGATCCGACCTTCCTCCCTGACGTCAATGGTGCATACTAGGAGCATGGCTGGCGGGGGACTTGAGTGGGTTTCTTCTCCACCACTCTAGCTTTCATCCCTTATGTTCTTGCATTTAGCCACCAGCACCGGTTAGCCGGTTAATCTGGATATGTTGTCTTTTGCATAATTGTAATTAAATCAGACTGCAGCTGAATACGAATATGTACCTATGACTGTCTGGGCTAGCTAACTTATAAAGCTAGATCCCCATGATCATATTGATGAAGCGTCGGGGATGCCTTACTGCTTTATCTCATATGCTCATTAATTGATGTTTTCTTGCTTTGAATGATTGAAACATAGATGCTCTGTGAGACCATAGGATACTTGATTGTAGCATGCACCCCCTTGTCTCTTGACAGCCGCGATCACCGTATGACGTTTGCATACCTCATATGGAGTATCTGGCCTAGTCCGTCTCCGTAGTTTGATACTGGGGCGTGACAAGGTTTTATTGGTGGCCTATGCAGGTCTGATTTTTAGACTTGTGGGGTGTTACTATTATAGGAGTCTCAATCAAAACTTGTCACCTTAATCTCTTGTCCCATCTTCTCTTCCTCACCTTGATTGATAACTTGAATTGCTTCTCGAATCTTCCTCGTCCTGTCATTTGATATCTCGTATCTTTCCCTATAGGGGTGCTTCTTTCTCAGTAGCTGGCGGGGCCAACATGGAGGAACGTCCAGTAGAATATGGCTCGACGGGGCAACAGCAGGAAAGAATACCTTCTCCTGACCAGATCCGAGTGGAAGTGATATCAGAGCCAGTGGAACCGCAGGTTCTAGAAAGTCCTGCACCCTCCGTGGTGCCGACAGCAAAGAAAAAACCTGATGCTGTAGCACTCCTGGAGGTCATCCGGAGATTTCTGAACACTCAGCAGCGTCAGGTGGTAGCCCATCAGCAACAGCAGACCCAGCAGCAGAAACAGAATGTACTACTGAATCAGGGGTTATAATTAGCCCTTGAGAGAAGTGTGAGGAATGATTCGGGCGCGTCGGGGAGATTTTGTCGACTTAACCCGAGATACTTTGACGGCACGGAGGATGCCATCACGACGGATGCTTGGCTTTAGGATATTGAGGCCATATTGACCGTAGCAAAGGTTCCAGCAGAAGAGAAGGTTGACCAAGTCAGATTATTGCTTCAGGAACTCGTCCGCGACTGGTGGGCATCGAAAGAGGTTGAAATAAGGCATCATGTTCCTTGGGATAGCTTTAGTACCAGATTCAAGGCTAATTACTTTGGCATGGTAGCGCGGTACGAGCTACAGTAGAGGTTTATCAGTCTCAAGCAGGCTAGTAAGACGATAGATGGATATGCAGCGGAGTTCTACAGACTGCGTCGGTTTGCTCCAACGATGGTGGATACGGAGCCAGAGAAGGCTATGAGATTCCAGCAGGGACTTCATTTAGAGATTCTACAGCTAGTAGAAGGGCACGACTATCAGACTTTTGATACCGTTTTAGCGGTAGCTCGGAGGCATGAACTCACCCAACAAAGGTTGGCGACAAGACATGGGGGCCAAAAGAGGTCTCATCCCCAGAGTAGGGGCGGAGGAGCAGTGCAGCGAAGATCGGCACCAGCACCCGGCATCCGTATTAATGAGTCAGGAGCACCGCGGAGGACGGTGGTATCAGAGATAACATCACTAGTTCGGCATCAGCAGCCGAGGAACAAGTAGCAGCGCCAGGGGGCACCCATTAGATGTACTTACTATGGTAAGGGAGGGCACACTAGGGATGAGTGTCGTTCAGCTAATGGGTTGTGCATGAGGTATGGCAGTCCAGACCACCGGATTGCCAATTGTCCTATGATACAGAGGCTAAGAGAGCCAGTTCAGCAGTTTTCGGCGTTGCCAGCTCCGGGGGCAGCACCGAACAGAGGACCAGCATTGGCGGTAAGGCCTCTAGCCCAGCGTCTGCCAATGCAGGCTCAGATGTTTCGCCAGGCGCAGAACTAGGGAGGCCAACAAAGGCTACAACAACACCACGAACAAGGAAGACAGCAGTAGGGAGCTCAGCACGGCCTGGGCTAGGCCTCCACCTTATCACTGGATGATGCACTAGCTTCAGGTGACGTGGTTGCAGGCAATATTTCTGTTACCTCATTTCCTGCAGTACCATTGTTTGATTTGGGGGCTACCCACTTTTTTATATATGCACGATTTGTGACACGTATTAGATTGGAGTTCGAGGCATTGCCAGAGAGGATGAATATACTCACTGGTAATGGGCTCGTAGGAGTTAGCAGAGTGTGCTTAGCGTGTCCATTCGTAGTGTGTGGGCAATTATTGCCCGCATCTTTGATTGAGTTCCCTATGGGAAACTTTGACGTTGTCCTAGGCATTGACTGGTTGAGAGACAGTCATACGACGATAGATTGTCGAGGAGGTGGGGTAGTATTTAATATTCCTGGCATTGAAGAGTTCATCTTTGTTCGATCATTGGAGGATCGACCTAAGGGCATAATTGCAGAAGCATTGGCAGAGCAAGAGCAGATTCCTAGAGTGGTCAGAGAGTTTCTTGATGTATTTTCAGATGAGCTTCCTGGTTTACCACCGGTGAGAGATGTAGAGTTTTGTATTGAGTTGAATCCTGGAACGGAGCCTAAAGTCGGCAGAGTTTATAGGATGTCGCAGTCAAAGTTGGACAAGTTGTACCAGCATGAAGAAGAACTGAAGGCGAAGCAATTTATCCGAGACAGTAAATTGCTCTGGACAGCACCAGTAATTTTAGTACCCAAGAAGGATTGATCGACGCGAATGTGCATTGATTACCGATAGTTGAATGCAGTAACAATGAAGAATAAGTATCCGTTACCAAGGATCGATGACTTATTTGATCAATTGAGTAAGGCCTGCGTTTCTTTAAGATTGATCTTCGATCCGGATATTATCAAGTGAGGATCCGGAAGTAGGACATACCCAAGACAACATTTAGATCGCGGTATGGACATTATGAGTTTCTGGTGATGCCATTTAGACTGATTAATGCCCCAGCCATGTTCAAGGATTTGATGAATCACATCTTTATGCCATATTTGGATAAGTTTGTAGTAGTGTTCATTGACGACATTTTCGTCTATTCTAGTAGTGAAGAAGAACATGAGAAACATCTTCGGACAGTTTTAAAGACCTTGAGGGAGCATCAACTTTCTGCGAAGTTTAGTAAATGTGAGTTTTGGTTGGATCGTATTTCGTTCCTAGGACACATCATCTCTGGAGCAGGAGTGTCAGTAGATCCGAAGAAGGTTGAGGCGGTAGAAAATTGGCCATTTCCGATGACAGTAGCGGATGTGTGTAGTTTCTTGGGAATGACAGGTTATTACAAAAGGTCCGTGGTCGACTTCGCCAGGATTTTGGCACCCTTGACGTGTTTGACGCATAAGGATGTGGAGTTTGTTTGGTCAGCAGAGTGTCAGACATCATTTGAAGAGTTGAAGAAGAGATTAATCTCAGCTCCGATCTTGACGCTTCCAGTAGGTCGGAAGGGTTTACTATATATTATAACACATCCGGGAAGGGACTTGGGTGTGTATTGATGCAGCATGGTAAGGTGATAGCGTATGCATCTCGACAGCTTCGAGATCATGAGAAGAACTATCCGACCCACGACCTGGAATTAGCAGCAGTAGTGTTTTCGCTTAAGTTATGGAGGCACTATTTATATGGAGATCGAGTGGAGATTTACACTGATCATAAGAGCTTAAAGTATGTATTTACCCAGAGGGACCTAGACATGAGATAAAGAAGATGGTTGGAATTACTGAAGGACTTCGATGTGAATCTTCAATATCATCCAGACAAGGCGAATGTGGTAGCAGATGCCTTGAGTAGGAGGGGTGGCGCATTCATTTTAACCTCGCAGAGGCATATTTTGGAAGACCTTCAGGAAATAGAAATTGAAGTGATATTGACACCAGATACAGGAGTTATGGCCAGTTTGCAGATTCAGTCTACTTTAGTGGAGAGGATCATAGCAGCCCAGCAGAGGATCCGCGAATCCAGAAGCTTTGATCAGAATGTGAATCAGGACTCAGAAAGGAGTTAGTAATCCATGAGGATGGTACACTTAGGTTCGAAAACTATCTTTGTGTACTCGGTGGAGACCTTCGACAGGAGTTATGTCAGAGGCTCATAGTTCTCCTTATTCCATCCATCCCGGAGGCACAAAGATGTACCAAGATATAAAGTAGCACTTTTGGTGGAATGGCATGAAGAGGAAGAGCGAGGTTTGTGTCCAGATGTTTGGTATGTCAGTAAGTGAAGGCAGAGAAGCAGAGGCCAGCAGAATTATTGCAACCGCTTCCTATTCCGGAGTGGAAATAGGAGCACATCACGATGGACTTTGTGATCGGTTTACCTAGAACCCTGACTAGTCGAAACGCAGTTTGGGTGATCATGGATCGCCTCACAAAGGTTGCCCATTTTCTTCCTTTCAGAGTAGGGCAGTCTACTGAGTAGTTGGAAAAATGTATATAAAGTAGACTTTGAGACAGCATGGTGTTCCAGTCAGCATAGTATCAGATCGAGACACACGGTTTACCTCTCACTTTTGGTAGAGTTTGCATCAAAGTTTGGGTACCAAGTTAAGGTTCAGTACAGCCTATCATCGCAGACGAACGGACAGTCAGAGAGAACCATTCAGATATTAGAAGATATGTTACGGACTTGTACTTTAGACTTCGACGGAACTTGGAAAGATTATCTTCATTTAGTAGAGTTCTCTTACAATAATAGTTATCAGGAAAGTATACAGATGGCACCGTTTGAAGAATTATATGGAAGGAAATGCATGTCCCCTCTGGCATGGGACAATGTGGAAGAACGAAAATTATTGGGACCAGAGATGATCACGCAGACCGTGGAAACAGTCAAGTTGATCAGAGAGCGGCTTCGAGTTGTGCAGGACAGACACCGACACTGGGCAGATCAGCATCATAGGCCTCTAGAGTTTGGGGTTGATGACCAAGTGTTTTTGCGAATTTTGCCTACTCGGGGTACCATCAGATTTGGAACCCGAGGAAAGCTTAGTCCAAGATACGTTGGTCCATTTGATATTCTCGCTCGGGTAGGCGATGTTGCTTATCGTCTTGCCCTTTCGCCTTCGCTACATGATGTACATAATGTGTTTCATGTATCTCAGTTGCGTAGGTATGTCCCGGATCCGAATCACATCCTCGATCATTCTAAGCTGGTCATCGGTACCGACCTGACTTACGAGGAGCAACCCGTATCCATTTTGGATCAGCGAGGGAAGGTGCTCAAGAACCAGACTATGAATCTTGTCCATGTCGCTTGGGGCCATAACTCATCGGAAGAGTCGACATGGGAGCGCGAGGACGAGATTAGATCTCGATATCCGCACTTGTTCGACTCGGAAGGTATATTTATCCTTACGCTTTTGTAATATGTTTCCTTGTTTTTATTGCATCCACTAGGGTGGATGATTATTTTTTAAATGCCCGCTAAAATTGACAAAATTGCATGTGTAATTAGTCTTGTAATTAGTATCTTGCTTGCCTTGATTTCAATATCTTATCTTGGCAAAAATTTCGAGGACGAAATTTTTCTAAGGAGGGTAGAGATGTCACTCCCCGATCCCGACATACGTATTTTCATTTTTTGATTCCTGTGTACAGTATTTGTACATGTGCACCTTTAATTTATTGTTTTACAAATTGTTGCATGTAGCATTTAAACATGTCATTAGTGGAATGGTAAGAGCATGTTTAGAGACTAGGGTTTGGTAGAGCCAACCCTCACCCACTATAAATAATCTCTTCCACACTCTCTTTCTTCATTCACTCTCTCATTCAATTCCCTTAACCACCACCATTAGGTAAGTACAACTTGCTAAAAAGTGGAGATTTGTGCATTTTTTATCCTTGATTTTTTTCCTTTGATATTATTTGTCTATATTGTTCTTCTCATCATCCTCTACAAGTTTAGTACTTGGTATTTTCGATTTTGGAGAAGATGAACCCTTGGCCTCACGAACCCTTGGCCGCATGAGCCCCTGGCCACATGAGCCCTTTATCGCATGAACCCTTGGCCGCATGAACCCTTGGCCGTATGAGCCTTGGCCGCATGAACCCTTGGCCGCATGAGTCTTGGCCGTATGAACCCTTGGCCGCATAAACCCTTGGCCGCATGAACCCTTGTCCGCATGAGCCCTTGGCCGCATGAGCCTTGCCGCATGATTCTTGGCCGCTTGAGTGTTGGCCGCATGAGTCTTGGCCGTATGAGCCTTGGCTGCATGCGCCTTGGCCGCATGCGTCCTTGTGTCTTGGTCCTCATTCTTGATCTGACTACCTATGTGAGTGCTGGATAAACCTATGTGTGTACTAAGGTACAATCTATGTGAGCACCGAGGTGCTATCCTATGTGCTAAGTGTTCCTACGTGATACCTGCCAGTACATCCAAGAGTCCAACATTTAGATGGCAAATGGTCGGTAGCAATGACGTGGTATGTGTTGTGTGTTGCATTACACCAAGAAGGGGTACATATGTATGACTCCACGAGTCAGTACGGATTCTTTCTTGGGGTACTCGTACATTGTACGACATCTAAGGGAGTGAGCATGTGACCACGACATGTGAACTCCGAGGATAACCTAGGGATTAATTAGGCAACTAACTTGATAGATTCATTGGATGGGAAGAATTCTGAGATCGTGCCATACTAGTCACCCCCGGTCCAGTCTTGACGTGTCGGGTTGGCCGCCACGGATATGATTTCATCCGCCTTTAGCATATAACTATATCCGACTTCTACGAGCTATGTGTTATATGTTTTAGCGCGGTAGCCCTCCGGGGGACCGGTGCATAATCAATGTACTATATGCACAATGGTTTGGCTAGCCCTGCTGGGTTGACACGATCTGAGGATTCCTTTTAATCAGTATAGCGGGAATAACTCTGCCAAATATAGAAAGCCACAAGAATGAATGGCCGCTTGAAAAACGACTTGATTGTGCCTTGTACCTTCCGTTAGTAGCCGAGGGACATGGACTGTCATGGTGCGTGGTCCAACCCATGTCCTTGTTTGGTTGTTGGGTTGGTCTATCGTGCTATGACAGGCTGTAGACCGAGGTCACGATCGGAAGCCTTTATTATTGCCAGTATTATTACTCTATGCTTGGGTTTTATCTCACTCTTTTGTGCTCCCTTGTGGTACTTGCTATTCGGGGCTGACCCCGCTGGTTTTGTTTAGCCAGATCAGGTAGCAGAGCCTGAGGATCCGACCTTCCTCCCTGACGTCAATGGTGCATACTAGGAGCATGGCTGGCGGGGGACTTGAGTGGGTTTCTTCTCCACCACTCTAGCTTTCATCACTTATGTTCTGACGTTTAGCCACCAGCACCTGTTAGCCGGTTAATCTGGATATTGTCTTCTACATAATTGTAATTAAATCAGAATACAGCTGAATACAATTATGTATCTATGACTCTCTAGGCTAGCTGACTTATAAAGCTAGATCCCCATGATCATTTTGATGAAGCGTTGGGGACACCTTACTGCTTTACCTCACATGCTCATTAATTGATGTTTTCTTGCTTTGAATGATTGAGACATAGATGCCTTGTGATACCATAGAAGACTTGATTGTAGCATGCACCCCCTTGTCTCTTGACAGCCACGATCGCCGTATGACGTTTGCATACCTCATATGGAGTAGCTGGCCTAGTCCGTCTCCGTATTCCGGTACTGGAGCGTGACACCAATATGCTAAAGTATGCATCAATAATGTCTTCGACTGCAGCAGTATTGTGGTCTGGCGCTGGCACGTGAACAAGCTCATCTGCACCTGGATAACTGTCACGACTCACACCCGGATAATCGGCACAAGTACGTGGGCCATGCCCAGCCTACGCCGCAGTATCGGCGGTAGTAGGCTGTCAAATACCCAATAACTATCTACAACATCTAGATGATCCAGAATCTCAATGTACTCCAATCACATCTTAAACAACTAAAGAAGATATGAATAGAATAGAATAATACTGAAACATACAGAGTCTACAAATGAATATACAAGACCAGAATGTATCGAAGGCAAATACAATAAAGAAACAAAAATCAAACTACAAGAGCCTAAAACTCCCGAAAAACAACTCACGGTGAAGAATATCGAGGTCCATCTCAGCTAGCATCATCATGTAGTCCAATAATGTGGGACATAACAATTCTTAAAATTTGTCAATGTATCCAGTCAGGATTGGAGCGAATACATAACTCTGAAAGCAGTTCCAAAATATGGTAAAAAATATAGAGCTAGCAATATAATAAAGTACATGACATGTTGTAGAAGTATGAAATATAAGAAGTACAGATAATACTGAGTACATGAATATAATAGATAAAATATAATTATAACATATATATAAGTGATTCAGAGCACAAGATGATTATGTGATTGGCTTTGAGTTGTACATGACTAAGTTATGATAACTCCATTATACGTGAGGGTATAACAGACATACACTTGATTATACTACGGGAATTTAATCACATAACCACTTCTACTTCCCTACCCCAATCAATACACAAGGATCTGGTCAAGTTACGTACATAATTATTAGTTATAAATGAAGCACATGTGGACATGAGAGTACATGAGAGCACATGTGTGTACATAAAGAATACGAGTACAAGGAGTATATGATGCACATGGTAAAGTACATGAACACGAAATACCTAATGCATCCGATGAGGGCATAACATCTCATGAAAAGATCCATATAGTACCAATCTGTGTTAACAATGTATCAGCATCAAGTAAAGTAGTCTAAAGCTGACAATATAGATACCATCATGAATGAAAACTAACAGAGAATGTACTCGCCTCAATTTGGTTGAAGTCGACGTGCGCGACACGAACGTGTCGACACGAGGTAGGTACAATGCTATGCTCAACAAGATGGTCCCAAACGACGGCACGGCAGTCCCAATGAGTCCAGAATAGTCCAAATAGCCTAGTTGGGCATATAAAGGCCCAAAATCGGGGTTGGTATGTTAATCAGGTCAAGAAATGGAAACGACTATAATAGTCGTGAATAATGAATTTAAGGGACAAGCGAAAGTATAGCTAAAATACATAAACTACCTCCAAATCATTATAACATGCGTAGAAAACATTATTATTATTTTAAGGAAAGGGCTAACATTAACTTGTAATGTAAGTCCATAACCAACTTGTTAATCAATCATACCTAGGGCCCAAAACCCATGGCTAATGTAGAAGATTTTCTAAAATTCTTAGGCCAATAATTAGGCCGAAAATAGGCTACTATCTCTAGGGTCAAGACCCAGGTCTATATATCAATTATATAGCCCAAGCCCCAAGATCATTTAAACCTATATATAAGTCTCAAGATTATCAGTTAATAAGGTATATCTATATTTATAGGTTTATAAAAATATCATCCAAAAGATAAATTAGAAACTAAATTCCAAAACTTAAAACAAAGCTTAAAAGATTTATGCAAAATTATCATTTAGTATATACAGCTGAAGGCACATAAATAATAATAAAGTAAAAAACAATAATAATAAGGATAATATATAATATCTCTAACTTGTATAATATATATATATATATATATATATATATATATATATATATATATATATATATATATATATATATATATATATATATATATATATATATATATATATATATATATATATATGATACAAGTTAGAGATATTGTATATATATAAAAATATATATATATATAACTTGTATCATATAACTTGTATCATATATATATATATATATATATATATATATATATATATATATATGATACAAGTTAGAGATATTGTATATATATAAAAAATATATATATATATATATATTTTATATATATACAATATCTCTAACTTGTATCATATATATATATATATATATATATATATATATATATATATATATATATATATATATATATATATATATATATATATATATATATATATATATATATATATATATATATATATAACTTTTGGGCTCAGCCCAGCCCCAAATCATCTCTAATTTATGTGATTAACTAAAATGCACTAGATTAACAAAATACCAAATTAAGAAAAAAATAGGTAGGGGTTCCACTGTTATTCTGTTCCAAAAACAAGATGTTGCTCAAAATTTAGCTTAACCAAAATTCATTAAGGCTAATGCCCAAATCTCAATTAATGGGCCCAAGATCAGTGTCAATAAATAATGGGGAGAGAGTCTCTCTCCAAAATCTCAATTCTATACAAAAGGGGGGTCATGAGTAATTGAGCTCATCATCCCAAATCTCAATTAATCAAAGGAGAGAGAAGGGCTCACAAAGGGGATCTCTCGGCCAGGGCTCCGACGCGGAGCCTGGGCGGAGCTCGGGCGGAGCCCGGGCGGAGCACGGTCAGGTCAGGACGAAGTCTGGGGCGGCGCCAGCGGAGAGTCTCCGGTGCGGCAGGTCGGTGGAAGAGGGGCTGTAGCGAGATCGTCGGATCTGGCGGTCGGGGTCGGTTCGACGGGTGAAGATCCGCTCTGGGCGCACGGCGGAAGAGGGGCACGGTGCCAGGAATGTCACGAGCGGTGCCGTACGGTTGTCGTTGGTTCGAAACCTCGGCGGCTCGCCAAGTTGGAGTTGGCCGGATCTGTGTTGGAGGCAGCTCACCGGCCGACCATATCTGGTGCTGGCCTCAGCACAGAGGCTGGCTGCGGTACGGCATACACGGGGTAGTGGTGATGCGGTGGTGTCGGCGAACGGGTCGCGGTCGTGAGGAGCGGCTCGAGGAGGCTCGGGGGCATCCAGGTAGAAATCGGGATCTGGGGGACGTAGTCGCCGGACTCGGTTCAGAGGCTGAATCAGGTCGACTCCTCTCTCTCTCTCTCTCTCTCTATCTCTCTCTGTATGTGTGTGTGATTTTGGTGGCGGTGGTTGTTTGGCTTTGGGGGAGGCCGGTGGTGGCTTGTGGTGGTGGCGGATGTGATATTGATGGTGGTGGCAGTGGTGGTTCGTGTGGTGGTGGTCGTGATGACAATGGTGTTGGTGTTTTTGCCTTTGGACTAGAAAAGATAGTCCCACATCGGCTACACCAAATGGTGATTATCTCAATATAATGCATTGCTTGTGTTGAGGTGTGCACATGAGGTGTAGTGGGGCACAAGTTTGTGCCATGTGGAAGTATTTTCTAGAAGGAAAAAGGATTAAATCCAACAAGGATGAAAGTTAATTTTTGTTGTGCGGATGCGGACTCGGACTCGGACACGGACTCCAGGATGTCTCGTACATGCACGGGAGTGTTCGGGGGGTAGGCGTGGACTGGCACACTTCTATGCTGATTGTAGGATGATCTAAAATATCAAACTCTATTTTTGAGTATTGGTATTTTAGTCCCACATCGGATAGGAGAAGAGGTGAAGTCTCAACTCCACTCTATAAATAGAGCCCCTTGGCCTCCTTTGAAAGATGCACCAAGAAGAGAGTTGAGGGAGTCTGTTAAGTCCAGGAAGCCCGTTCAAGTCTCAAATATTGACTTACGAGCGTTCCAGAAGTTCTCCTGAACTTGCTGGTTCCTGGGAGCTTATCCGTACTGCGGGTATAGCTTTGAGCGCCGGTGTTCTACACCCCAGCGAGATCCGTTCTTCTTCTTCCTCCCTCTTTCTGTTGCCTTCGAGAATCTGAGACTCAACTGTTGTTGATCATCTCTTGTTGCCTTCGAGAATACCGTCGCTTCTCTTTAGAAGTAATACGGTTCGGTTGCCTTCGAGAATACCGTCGCTTCTTTTTAGAAGTTATACGGTTCTGTTGCCTTCGAGAAATATTACGAAATAATCTTTTTAGATTCTCGTAAAACAACTTCACCTTCTTTAGGGTGTTGTTGCCAGAAACATTGTCTTTACAATTGTTTCTGAACTCGTATTTTTTCCATCGATTGTTCGTCAAGGGACCAACAATCTCAAAGCTATACGATTCGATGGAAAACACTCGTGCTTCGCTTGTCGATACCGGCTTTAACAAGTTGGAGAAATTCGACGGTGAACACTTCCAGATCTGGAAGCGAAAGGTGACTCTGAACCTTCAACTCGTGGATGCTGATCACGTGTTGGATGAGGAAGAACCAATCGTTCCAGCAACAGGATCTGCTGCTGTTCTGGCCGCTGCTACGAGCAAGCAGACGAAGTGGAAAAAGGATAACAGCATATGCAGGCTGCTGATCCTGAATTCTATGGAAGACTCTCTGGCCGAGTCCTACACAAAGAAGACTTCTGCCAAAGAGATCTGGGAGTCCGTGAGGAAGCTGTATGACGACGACGAGGCCCGGTCGAAGATGTTCATGGTTGAAAAATACCACAAATGGGTCTTTGAAGACGAGAAGACCATGCTGCCCCAAGTGAAAGAGTTCCTGAAGCTGCGCCAGAAACTGGAGGATGATAGCATGCCCCTCGTCGACAAGTTCGTCGTTGGAGGGATCGTGGCAAAACTTCCTCCAGGATGGAGCAACATCTATGCAAGGATGCATAGGAAGAAGATGGAGATTAGCCTGGATAATCTCCTCAGTGAGATTCATGTTGAGGACGAAATGCGCTCTCAACATAAGTTGGACGCCCTATCCAAGCAACTAGCAACGGCAAATCTGGTTCAAGCCACCAGAGAGAACAAAGGGAAGCAGGCGGCTTCTCACCACAAGAAGAAGGACTTCTCGAATCTGAAAGTGAAGGGTCCAGGATTCAAGCAACAGAAGTCCAAGTCCCATGTGACTTGCTTCAACTGTGGCAAGAAGGGTCACTATAAAAGTGAATGCAAGTCCAAGCCCAAAGAGCAAGGTGAGCCTAACAAGGTTTCTTTGGTTACTAATCAGGTTGCCATGATAGCACAGGTTGCAACTGTGGGGGCAGACTTGGACTGGTGGATAGACACTGGCGCGACATGTCATGTCTGTTCAGACAAGGACTGGTTCGTCTCCTATGAGCCTACTTCCGAGAAAGTCATGATGGCGAACCAGGCACAAGCTGAAGTACTGGGGATCGGGACGGTGGAGCTGAAGCTTACATCGGGGAACATTCTGACGCTTCAAGGTGTGAAGCATGTTCCTACAATCGCAAAGAACCTGATCTCTGGGAGCCTGCTCTGCAACGCAGGCTTGAGGATGGACATCAATGCTGGCCAAATGGTGATGTCCAAGAAGGGTACTTTCTTCGGGAAATCTTTTCAGACTGAAGGAATGTACAAAATTCAGCTTGTTGTAACCCAACATAATAATGTTAATGCTATCACTAGTTTGAATTACTCTCTTGAATTGTGGCATAATAGACTAGGACATGTTTATTGTAAGCGAATAAACAAAATGTCTAGTCTAGGACTTATCTCCAAGTGTGGGGTAAGGTAGAGAAATGTGAGATATGTGCTCAGACGAAGATCACAAGGAAACCCTTTCACATGGTCAATCGAAGCACAGATCTTCTGGAGTTGGTTCACTCAGATATCTGTGACTTCAAACAATTCTCTACAAAGGCCGGGATGAAGTATTTCATTACTTTCATAGACGACTTCTCCAAGTATGCCTTCGTCTATTTACTCAAATCTAAAGACGAAGCATTCGAGAAGTTCAAGGAGTTCAGGGCCGAGGCTGAACGGCAAACTGGACAACAACTCAAGAGGCTGAGGAGTGATCGAGGTGGGGAATATAGGTCTCACGAATTCTCATCATTCTGCAAAGAACATGGAATCATCAACGAGATGACGGCTCCGTATTCTCCACAATCCAACGGAGTAGCAGAAATGAAGAACAGAACGTTGACATAGATGATGAACTCTATGCTGTTGACTGCGGATCTCCCAAAGTGCTATTGGAGAGAAGCTGCATTAACGGCCACTTTCATTCTGAACAGAGTGCCATATGCAACTTCCGACATAACTCCTCATGAACTCTGGTTCAAAGTCAGACCCAACCTGAATGTCATTCGAGTGTGGGGGTGCCTGGCTTATGTGAAGCTCCCGGATCTGAAGATTCAGAAGCTGGGGACAAGGACTACTAAGGCGATCTTCCTGGGGTATGCCGAGAAGAGTGATGCTCGGAGATTCCTTGATATCGAGTCAAATCATATCATCGAATCTCGCGATGCTGAATATTTTGAAGAAAAGTTTACAAGGCACAAGAACATTGTTCTCGTGGATATTTCGAAGAATAATGAGGGTGCGAAGCAGACAGAGGTCATTATCGAACCGGTAGTCCAAGATGGAGCTGTTGTCGAGGAGACATCAGCTGAACCAGAACTCGCTGAGCCGTCAACTAAGCGAGCGAGGAGGCCGAAAGACTTCGGAGATGACTTCGTCACCTATCATGTGGAAGCAGATCCGCTTACCTATGATGAGGCGATGAAGACCAGAGATGCTATATTCTGGAAGGAGGCGATTGACAACGAGATTGACTCAATCACCTCCAATAACACATGGGTATTGGTCGACCTACCAGAAGGAGCAAGACCCATCGGATGCAAATGGATCTTCAAGAAGAAGATGAAAGCAGATGGAACCATTGACAAGTTCAAGGCCAGGCTAGTGGCCAAGGGATTTGCTCAGAAGCAGGGGATCGACTACTTTGACACTTATGCTCCAGTAGCTCGGATGACAACTATCAGATTGTTAATTGCTTTAGCAGTAATACACAAGCTGGTGATACATCAGATAGATGTGAAAACGGCATTCCTTAATGGCGAGCTGACCGAAGAGATCTACATGCAACAACCAGAAGGTTTTGTCGTCAGAGGTCTGGAAGACAAAGTCTGCAAGTTGATGAAGTCTCTGTATGGTTTGAAACAAGCTCCCAAAATGTGGCATGAGAAGTTTGACAAGGTGATAAGGTCAAATGGCTACAGGGTCAGTGAAACAGACAAGTGTGTCTATACAAAGTTTGCTGACGGAAGAGGAGTAATCGTTTGTCTATACGTGGACGACATGCTAATCCTAGGTACGGATTTAAGCTGCGTCACAGAGACAAAGAAATTCCTCTCGACCAAGTTCAGTATGAAGGACTTGGGGGATGCCGACGTAATCTTGGGGCTCAAGATCATCCGGACAGGCACTGGAATAGCGCTGTCGCAGTCTCATTACATTGAGAAGATGCTCTCTCGCTACGGGTATCAAGATCTTCCTATTATTGATACACCGTACAGGAGTGATCTGAAACTGGAGCCAAATTCGAAGGAGAGCGTCAGGCAGTTGGAGTACGCTAGCGTCATCGGAAGTTTGATGTACGCTACTACTGCCACAAGGCCTGACATAGCCTTTGCAGTGGGAATGCTGAGTCGATTTACGAGCAATCCAGGCGTAAAGCATTGGAAAGCTGTGAAGCGTGTTATGAGATATCTCAAGAAGACTCAGACATATGCACTATACTACAGCAGAGATCCGTCAGTAGTGGAAGGCTTCAGTGATGCTAGCAGGTGTTCAGAGGTGGAGAGCGAATATTCCACAGGTGGATATATGTTCGCCATGGGTGGAGCTGCTATATCGTGGAAGTCGAAGAAGCAGACTACGTTATCTCGCTCCTCCATGGAATCTGAATTCTTTGCATTGGACGCTGCTGCAGATGAAGCAGAGTGGCTTCGGGAGCTCATATATGACCTTCCAATGGTTGGGGCTCAGATACCGACGATTCTGATATACTGTGACAATCAGGCGGCAGCAGCAGTGGCATCAAATGAACTCTTCAACGGGAAGAAGAGGACTGTGCGGTTGAAGCACAGAGCAGTGAACGATCTCATCAAAAGGGGCGTCATTGCAGTGATCGATGTTCGGAGTCAGGAAAACCTGGCGGATTCGTTCACGAAGGGTCTCAAGCGTCAGCTGATCGAGGACACAGCAAGGAAGATGGGCTTGAAGACTTTCTGATATTGTGTTATTGTAATCCTACCATAAAATTTTATGTTATTGGTTCAAAGAGAAATCTACTAGACATTTAATTTTTGGTTCAAAGGAGGATCATTGACTAGAATAATATCAGTTAACAGTGGGTACTTGTTCTGCGGAACATGGAAGGGTTACGGACCCATAACCACTGTTGTCTACTATGTATTTTCTGCGGAAAATTGATCCTGTGGGAAGGATGGCTTAAACGCCTTAATGAGTTCTCAGGCAGAGTGAATGCCTGGTGTGCTTTACAGGAAGCACGGTAGAGCAGCACTATAAGGAGTGAAACTCCATGCTACAGTGGGGTGACTCCACCATGAGGTTCCCAGGTAGGGATAATGCCTCGGCTTTGCAAGCTAAGTCACAGCGGAGTAGCACCGCAAATAGGCAGGTAGCCTAATGTTGTATGATAATCGTAATAAAGAGAGGTAGACAGCACTACAAAGAGGACGATGTCCTCATGTTACAGTGGCATGACACCACGAAGAGGTACCGGGTAGGGTAATGCCTCGGCTTCGCAAGCCATGTCATAGCGGCGTAACACCGCACGGAAGCGCAAGGCTTCATGCTGGGTAGTTTGGCACTACAAAGGGGCTTGTGACCTCATGCTACAGTAGTATGACACTACGATGAGGTACCCAGGTGGGGCAAAGCCTCGACTTTAAGCCATGTCATAGCGGCGTAGCACCGCAAAGAAGCGCAATGCTTCATGCCATGACTCTTTATAAAGAACTCACCTATAGTGTATGGAAAGAGATATCAGGCCGTCTCTTGAGGATAAGCTTGTAGACGCCCAAAATTATACACTGAAACCAGGCTGGCACAAGGCCTTCAATGTGCAGCCAGAAGCACAGTTGATGTCATTATGTGAGTAGGAAGAATTGCAGTTATGGTGCAGAATTCAAGGCTTAGTCCATTCTTGTATCATGCTGTTATTTAACCTATGCGGGAAGATTCAGTCGTAGCGACATCTCTCCTAATGCATGATGGACAATCACTGTGGGGAACGCTCAACCCATATATTGAGATATGTGGGGGATTGTTGGTGTTTTTGCCTTTGGACTAGAAAAGATAGTCCCACATCGGCTACACCAAATGGTGATTATCTCAATATAATGCATTGCTTGTGTTGAGGTGTGCACATGAGGTGTAGTGGGGCACAAGTTTGTGCCATATGGAAGTATTTTCTAGAAGGAAAAAGGATTAAATCCAACAAGGATGAAAGTTAATTTTTGTTGTGCGGATGCGGACTCGGACTCGGACACGGACTCCAGGATGTCTCGTGCATGCACAGGAGTGTTCGGAGGGTAGGCGTGGACTGGCACACTTCTATGCTGATTGTAGGATGATCTAAAATATCAAACTCTATTTTTGAGTATTGGTATTTTAGTCCCACATCGGATAAGAGAAGAGGTGAAGTCTCAACTCCACTCTATAAATAGAGCCCCTTGGCCTCCTTTGAAAGATGCACCAAGAAGAGAGTTGAGGGAGTCTGTTAAGTCCAGGAAGCCTGTTCAAGTCTCAAATATTGACTTACGAGCATTCCAGAAGTTCTCCTGAACTTGCTGGTTCCTGGGAGCTTATCCGTACTGCGGGTATAGCTTTGACGCCGGTGTTCTACACCCCAGCGAGATCCGTTCTTCTTCTTCCTCCCTCTTTCTGTTGCCTTCGAGAATCTGAGACTCAACTGTTGTTGATCATCTCTTGTTGCCTTCGAGAATACCGTCGCTTCTCTTTAGAAGTAATACGGTTCGGTTGCCTTCGAGAATACCGTCGCTTCTCTTTAGAAGTTATACGGTTCTGTTGCCTTCGAGAAATATTACGAAATAATTTTTTTAGATTCTCGTAAAACAACTTCACCTTCTTTAGGGTGTTGTTGCCAGAAACATTGTCTTTACAATTGTTTCTGAACTCGTGTTTTTTCCATCGATTGTTCGTCAAGGGACCAACAAATGGTGGTGGCAGATGTGTTTGTGTGTTTGGTGGTGGCGTAGCGCCAATATGGCCGAGGGGGTCGGACTTGTGAGTCGGGGAGTCAGTCGGAGGAATGGATGTCGAGATGGTGGCGGTGTTGTGTTCCGGTGGTCAGGGATGGAGGTAGTGGTCGATGTAGCGGCATCGGATGGCCGGGGCAGCTGGGATGGGGTGTGGATATGCCAAGGAAGTTGGCGGCTGCTAAGTGTATTTCCTATGGTTGTGTGTAGGTGATTTGGTGGAACATTGGGTAATGAGTCTATATATATGGGAATGGGAAAGCCCTAAAAGAAATGCATATGTAATAGAAATATAGAAAAATAGTGAAAATGCTAACTTGCTAACACAAACTGTTAACCCTAACATTATCACCATCTGTTGATTAATTAGCACTAAATAATTATTCTATAAATTAATTGATTAATTACTAGTTACTACTAATTAACAAATGGGCTAATTACAATTTAGTCAAGATTTTCTAATTACATAAATAATACTAATTTACTCAATATATATATATATATATATATATATATATATATATATATATATATATATATATATATATATATATATATATATATACAAACAACCATTTATTTAGTAATATATATTTTTTAAATTCATAATTCAATAAAAAAAACTTTCATATAGAACAATATTTATAACTTATTGATTTTAAGGAAATGCACAGGAAAATTCCAATAGGATAAAATCGCATAAAATAGTAAAGCAAAGACCAACAAGGACCGATAGCAATCACGGTCGAAAATATTTTTTCTTAATATTAAGGTTGCACGCTTTTCAAAGATTCAAAAAATTTCGAATTTTGGAAAAAAACAAATTTTTGAAAAATTCAAGAAATTGATTAACGGAGGTTAAAAATCTACCCTCCTTAAAAAAAATTTTGTCCTCGAAATTAAAATTGATGGAGGAATCAAAACATGATAGAGAGTTAGTCAGTACCTTAGGCACGATCAAGGAACAATGACTTTGTCACGATTAAGATAATCAAGTTCAAATAACTCAGGCACGACTAGTGATTTTGGCACGATTAAAAATTTGATGAGTATGATTAATTAAGTCATGAAATACGATCTGAGTACGGACGTGATTTAAAATTTGGAAATGATCTAAGTTTATTTTGGCACAATTCAAGATATGACTACAAGACCAAAACTTGGGCATGCTTTAGGAATGGAACCCTAGCATGAGTATATAAAGAATGAAATTTATGGCAGGAATAGAAAATGGTTTCGACATAATCAAAGTTTAGATTCTGGCACGACTAAATCATATAGTCGTGACCGAGGATCAAGGTTTTAGGCATAATCTAGAAATAAATCCAAGTTATTTAAGCGTGAAGTCGCGATTAGAAAATCAAAATCGTTCAGGTACGATTTAGTTAGAATCAAGTCTAAGTATTGAATGATAAATATGATATAGGCTCGATAAGATTAGATTAATGGTTACATAGGCATGTGCAAATACGAAGGCGACGCGATTGGGCGTCGCTAGGAATAATGAAACATTTGGCACGATGAGTGACCAAGGACCAAACCATCTGGTTACGAGTGAAATCAAGGCTTAAGAACTTTGGAAAGACTGGAATCACTTTGACACGATTAGGATAGAGCAAATTTTTAAAAAAATATAATCATGAATAGGAATGAAATCAGAGCACGAGTGACTAGGGAATCAAATATAATTTTGAAAA
>JANAVB010016600.1:5096974-5149474 GCA_029216955.1 Iris pallida
CTTGCCTTAGGGTCAATTTCATGGCACATATCATGACCTATCTCGTGTTGCTGATTTCAAGTGTCGCATAGAAAATGCATGCACGACTTACCCATACTTACCGTCCGGCTTTCCCTGTCCAAAGTAAACCAAGTTAGTCAACAATTTACATGTAGTAAGTTAACGTGATTCATGTAAACATTCAATGTTAAGGGCGTGTCCCTGCCTCAGGTTCTAGCACGTCGTGGGCACGTTTTCTAACATGTCGTAGGCATGTTCTAGAACGTCGTAGGCATGTTCAGAGTGTTACATTTCAGGCATGTTCAGGATGTTATATTTCAAGCATGTTCATGATGTTACATTTCGAGCATGTTCAGGAGGCACTTGTTCATTTTACTTAGACTACTTTGATTTCAATGCAAGGACTTGCACGTGAATAGCCACCAGCAAAGCCCACTTAATCTATATGCACTGGTCGCTGGCATCACAAGCTATTTGGACATATCCCCTTGGTATTTCTCAACTTAGCGTAGGGTGATGGCTGGTACACCCCGTTAAGTCTCTTGAATATACCCTGCACTTACGTCTCTTGGTGCCCAAGCCCGCACCCACGTAACCCGTAAGCCCCGTTTTGATTCCGCCTAGGCCGGCCACGGTTTCCCCCTCCCCCATCGCCTGTGCCGCAGAATCCTTCCTCATGACGGCCACGGTATTCTCCTCCATCGCCCATACTGTTTGTCCACGACCATTTCGTATTGTCTTGTCATTTTAACTTAACGGCTATCTCAGAGCCGTAGGCTAACCCTTAGCCATAATGCGTTATCGACCAGGTTGGCGTCCATACAGCGCGGGTAGCGAGCCCCGTTGCACGTGCCCGTCACACCTGTCGCTAATGTCTTGCATGTCTTATCTTTCATGTATTCTTTCTTTCATTTCTTTCTTTCACTTGTTCGTTCGTTCATAGCTTCATTCATGTATTCATTCATTCATTCATTTGTTGATTCATTCATTCATGCATTACGCAACTCCCAGTGTGGGAGTCGCCTTGGCGACCCATCGGTCCCATAGCCTTTCAATGTTGCTATACTCTACTAGGAACGACTATATTGATAGTCTTTCCGTTTCATTATTGTAACCCATTCATTGTTTCATTGTTGGCCGCATAAGGAACATAATCGTAAGCTTGTGCCTTAGCACAAGCGTGGAGCGCAGTGCGAGAGTTCACATTTTTCAAGTTTCTTTCCATATTCTATACAAGCATACAAGATGGGATTACTCCCTTAGCTAGGTGCGTAGAGTCATTTATTAGCATGCACGGTGTTATCGCCTAGCGATTCTAGCAAGTGTGCCGTATTATTATGTGTCTAGGCTAAGCAAAGACAGGTTCATCGGAGCCACCCACCTTAGCGATGTTCGCATCGGTCGAGCGATACTCCGAGCGCGCCTTTGAAAGTCTAAGCCTGGATCTCTCTTGACGGGCCAATGTAAGCCTTGTATCGATTCTTTATTAGGTCGATGCCAACTCTTTGGGTCGACGGCTCGTTTGAGTCATTGCACTTGCCGTTTGAATCGACGTCCCGCTAGGGCGGAACGGGTCGTTACATAATACACCACTCAAAATAAGTCTCGTCCTCGAGACTTCCTGAGTGCAGGTTATCCTACCATTCCTTAACTCGTGTCGTCGTGTTTCTTAGACAATTCTATCGAACGGTTCTATCATTCAAAGGCATCGAACCATGCTCGGTTATCCTTCCAAGTTTTATGTCGCATGTGTTTGGTAAATTTTATTGGATGACTGTCCATTCATTTTAGATTTGATGGTACTTATTCAATCGTCGTGTTTCTTCGACTTGGTTGCTATTTTGTCATGTCATGGGACTGAATTTTATCGTACGAGGCACGTTGTAATTCGTCAAATACGAGGGTCGTAGGCTGAGGCAACTCACCTTTTGTTTATCACGGTCATCGAGATGACCCGATTCGCTTCTCAAGCGTTCGTGTCCACGAAATCAGTATGATTTCTTCTTAGCGGGGTCGACCAGGTCTAAGTAATTTTCGTCCGATTCAAGACCAAGTATCACACTATCATCGAGTATATCTTCCTATCAATGGTTCAATTCGTTATACCAATTTTTACTTGCACGATATCGATTCCATATCATTCACTTATTTAGGGCCAATCTCGTTGTTGTTCACTCACACTCCACTCACACGTTCCCTTGATTCTGAGCCACGTTCGTACTAGTATCATTCCTTTCTTTCAACACGATTCCAAGTTCTCGACACTCTTGCATTCCTCAAGTCATGCTAGAACTCAACGTATCACTTGGCAGGATCATGCACGCATTCCAGGCGTCCCCAAAATACATGCATTCAGCCAAGCCACATGATAGAGAATTCGTCATTCTCACTCGAGTTGCATCGTACGCATACCCAGGCGTCCCTGAAATATATGCATGTCAGCCGAATCTCATGAGCATGGTTTTCTATTCTTGCATCATTCAATCCATCCATTTCAATCCTCAAGATTAATCTTTTGATTGCTAACGCTTGGAACAGGGCATCTCGCCTAACCGCTAGGCCATTTCATAAGGCTAAGTCAATGTCAGGATTGGAATCATAGTTCTCCAACAATAATGCCAACACTGACCCCAATCCTAGGGTCAAACCAAAGTCGGTAGTACGGGATTTTCTACCCAAGCTCGCGTCACTCAGATTTCTAAACATCGAGCACGATCACCTATTCGCATCAAGACATCGCTGCATATATTCGATTTCCTTCAATTCACCAATTCTAACAAATTCATGTATTCGATCACGAGGTCGTCTAGCTTTTGACAATACGTTGTGCCCCAATCTCACGCGAGTCCGATTATCCATGGTGGTTCATAAATCACCATGCAACGCTCCCGCGAAATAATTATTCTCATCGGGGCGTAACACTTGCTCGCGTCTAGACTAATTTATTCTCGATACGCGGATTGGACCTACGCAATCCTCAAGCTCAATCATCAAGCACACCAAGTCATTCTCAAGTTCACTTTTGCGTCAAACCACAAGTCGAAGCATACAAATTGCCACACCATGCAAGTACCGATCACCCCCGCTGTATGAATCACCATACCAGCGCTCACGCGGAGTGATCGTCCCAATCGGTGTAACGCATGTACGAGGCTAGAATTGCGCTCGCATAAGACAAGAATGTCGACGTTGGGGTTATCGTCGAAGCAATCCAAATATTTTATTTTCATCCAAGCGGAGATCTCTATTCGATAGTCCGACGTCATACATTCAACTAGAAAATCCTCGAGCTAAATCTATCTTTTCCTCAACACATTTTTAACATCCCAAGTATAGCATCCAACGGGACAATGACATTTGCACGATCGTCATTTGTCGAGTCAGAGTACCCCGAGTTATCGCATACCGATCTTTGATACGCCTCAATACCATCGACGATATGCGTAACCTGACGATCTTCCTTTACAACCGATTTCGAGTCGTGCGTTGATGCTGTTGTCCGAGTTGGATATTCAATAATTTCCTCGATATTCAAGATCAAGTTTGATCGCTATTCCTCAAGCTAGTTTCAAGATAGTTGTCCAAACTCAAGTCACAATTTATTTGAATCAATCCGAAATCGTGCGCGTGATCCTCTAAGTTTCCTCGATAGAGACATTCATTTTCATTCATCGTTCTGAACGTGATTCGATATCGCTTTCTAACTCGTGTTGCCTATTCTCAAGTTGTTCGAACGACATCTCATTCGGGACACACGAAGTCACGATCGACTAAGCGTGACGCGCTCTAAGGCTTTGCGCGATCGCGTCGCCTCGCCGACATACTCATTGTTATTTCTAATCCTCAATCTTCGCTCGAATGACTTCCAAGACAAACCATACACCACTCGGATTCGAGCCATCCGATCTAGTCCTCAATCACTTCGTATCATTCGCTAAGATATCCTTCCGATTCGTTCGACGAATCTCTAGCGTAATTGCTCATGTCGTATCGATGCACTAAGTCGTTCGCACTAATCCTCATAATCCAAATCGATCTTCCGTGCATGCCTAAGCGTTAGTTTGATAGCGTTCCTATAGATATACACTCTAAGGGTAGCTTCGTTCCCGACCAAGTGATACTTGATATCGCTCACAACTCGATTGTACCAAAAGTCGAGGTGCGCGACACGCGGACTAAGTTGTGCCGCATAACCATCTCGTGCGGACTATAATCCGAGTTTGTACGCTCATTTGCTAGGTCGACGCAAGACTAGTCAGGCATGCACGCGACATGTTAACTTTAGCACATGTTTTCATTCAAGACAAGTTGACACCGTTCGGCACAAAGGCCTTCGCTTATCGATCCCGTTCAACCGAGTACTTGTACGAGCTTTTAAAAATATTAGACTTATTGTATGGAACATCCCAAGGCACAACGAGAGAGCGTACACTTCTTTTTCCAACGACGAGCTTTCAAACAATAGAAATCGACGTGAAGTCCAAGGACGTAAAGCCGTGCTCTGATACCAATCTGTCACGCCCCGCTCCCGTAGGAGCGATCGTCCTCTCTAAGGCATGATGCAGCACGGGCCTAGGTTGCGCCCATGCAAGGCCAAGTCCAGAAATGGCCGATTTCAGCTAGGCCACAGAGTCGCACAGTGTGTCCCCATTGCAGCGGAAAGTAAATGAACACAAGTAGAAGCGAATTCGAACTCTTTATTGATATTCAAGAAGTTTACAAGTGGCGCTAGGCCGATATTACAAGTCGCTCAAGCTCTTTCTCTGAAACATAAAAGACGTGCCAAGTGGCTTACAAGATGGAATGATTCATGGCGATGTTACGATACATTATGTCCTGTATAGGGTGCTTCGGCTTCTTGCAACGTTCCAAGGCCCCAGAGTTAGCTCCGCGCCTTAGCACGTTCGATGGAAGCTCCGCACCCGCCGGCGTCTCCTGCATCCTGCAAGTAGACTGTGGGGTTATCAGTACATTGCTATGCACTGGTGGGGAGGCTAGCTCGCCCACAATACTATCATTACCAAACACGTTCCATTTACTTTTGTGTACCGACTATCATTCATTGTCTTTCTAATCTTACCTTAGGGTCAATATCATGGCACATATCATGACCTATCTCGTGTTGCTGATTTCAAGTGTCGCATAGAAAATGCATGTACGACTTACCCATACTTACCGTCCGGCCTTCCCTGTCCAAAGTAAACCAAGTTAGTCAACAATTTACATGTAGTAAGTTAACGTGATTCATGTAAACATTCAATGTTAAGGGCGTTTCCCTGCCTCAGGTTCTAGCACGTCGTGGGCATGTTTTCTAACATGTCGTAGGTATGTTCTAGCACGTCGTAGGCATGTTCAGAGTGTTACATTTCGGGCATGTTCAGGATGTTATATTTCAAGCATGTTCATGATGTTACATTTCGAGCATATTCAGGAGGCACTTGTTCATTTTACTTAGACTACATTAATTTCAATACAAGGATTTGCACGTGGATAGCCACCAGCAAAGCCCACTTAATCTATATGCACCGGTCGCTGGCATCACAAGCCATTTGGACATATCCCCTTAGTATTTCTCAACTTAGCGTAGGGTGATGGCTGGTACAACCGTTAAGTCTCTTGAATATATCCTGCACTTACGTCTTCTGGTGCCCAAGCCCGCACCCAGGTAGCCCGTAAGTCCCGTTTTGATTCCGCCTAGGCCGGCCACGGTTTCCCCCTCATCGTCCGTGCCGCAGAATCCTTCCTCATGATGGCCACGGTATTCCCTCCATCGCCCGTGCCGTTTGTCCACGACCATTTCGTATTGTCTTATCATTTTAACTTAACGGCTATCTCCGAGCCGCAGGCTAACCCTTAGCCATAGTGCGTTATCGACCAGGTTGGCGTCCGTATAGCGCGGGTAGCGAGCCCCGTTGCACAGGCCCGTCACACCTGTCGCTAACGTCTTTCATGTCTTATCTTTCATGTATTCTTTCTTTCATTTCTTTCTTTCACTTGTTCGTTCGTTCATAGATTCATTCATGTATTCATTCATTCATTCATTGATTCATTCATTCAAGCATTACGCAACTCCCAGTGTAGGAGTCGCCTTGGCGACCCATCAGTCCCACAGCCTTTCAATGTTGCTATACTCTACTCGGAATGACTATATTGATAGTCTTCCCGTTTTATTGTTGTAACCTATTCATTGTTTCATTGTTGGCCGCGTAAGAAACATAAACGTAAGCTTGTGCCTTAGCACGAGCGTGGAGCGCAGTGCGAGAGTTCACATTTTCCAAGTTCCTTTCCATATTCTATACAAGCATACAAGATGGGATTACTCCCTTAGCTAGGTGCGTTGAGTCATTTATTAGCATGCACGGTGTTATCGCCTAGCGATTCTAGCAAGTGTGCCGCATTATTATGTGTCTAGGCTAAGCAAAGACAGGTTCATCGAAGCCACCCACCTTAGCGATGTTCGCATCGGCCGAGCGATACTCCGAGCGCGCCTTTGAAAGTCTAAGTCTGGATCCTCTTGACGGGCTAATGTAAGCCTTGCATCGATTCTTCATCTGGTCGATGCCAACTCTTCGGGTCGACGGCTCGTTTGAGTCGTTGCACTTGCCGTTTGAATCGGCGTCCCGCTAGGGTGGAATGGGTCGTTACATAGCTCTCCCCCACCAAAGCTTGTCTTCGTCTGTGCCTATCTTCAACCCGAAATTCTGCAGTACGGTCACGAACTCATCACCACTCCAATCTCGAGCTTTCTGCCAATTCCAGTTGTCACCATTGTTTCATAAATCTTTAATGTAGCCTGTCGCAGGGACGGCCAGAAGTCGAGGAATAAGGTCATCTCCCATCCATCTTTCTAGAAATATAGCTAATTCTCCTGCACCCAGCCGTAGGCAAATATTTATTTATGCAAGAGAACGACCATACAAAATATGACGCCAAGCTGCGAATGCTCTGCTGTTGTTGATAGCGGTAGCCCGGTAAATGTTCTTGAAGTATCTGGCCTTCATGAATCGAGCCCAGAGGTTGCGGCTGACACGAAGCTTCCACCACAGTTTTATGGAAAAAGCGTCCACGATGTGATGCAATCTTGGAAAGCCCAAACCACCTTCGTTGGTGGGCTCGGCCATGGAGTTCCAAATGGCCCAGTGGTGTTTGTCTTTGGTGTCATTGTGACCCCAGAAGAAGTTGGGGAAGAGATTTTCGATGGACTTGAGAACCTTCTTCAGGGGGGAGCAGGCTGCGAGGGTGTATATGGGGATGGAAGAGAGCACATGGTTGATCAGAATGATTTTGCTACCTAGCGATAAAGTAGCGTTATGCCAACCTTCTATTTTTCTGATTTTTTCGATGAGCCCATCGAAGATGGTCGCTGCCGATCTGCCGTATACCAACGGGCATCCAAGGTAGGAAAAAGGGGGGTAGGTGACAGTGAAGGAGGTGATGTTGGCTAATATAGCGGTATGATCTCTGTTGGCTTTGTGGTGAACATAAATGACACTTTTCTTGGGGTTGACTCTTTGGCCAGAGCAACTAGCGTATCTTCGGAGAACGTTCTGAATGGCTTTCACGGACCCCGCTTCTCCGGATGAGAAGATAAGGATGTCGTCGGCGTAAGCAAGGTGAGTAATGATCGGGCATCCGCTAACGGTGTAAAAATGATTGAAGTTAGGGGTCCTAGGCAGTTTGTTATTATTTCTGCTGAGGGCTTCTATCGCAATAATGAAAATGGTAGACGAAAGAGGTTCTCCTTACCTAACTCCTCGAGTGGAGTGGAAGAAGTTGTCTGCTTGCACGTTGATTACCGTGGAGAACCAAGAGTTGTTGTTCGACCGCCAGATAATACTGATCCACGTTTTTGAGAAGCCGAACGCTCTGCATACCCAGATCATGAACTGCCAATCAAGCCTGTTATAAGCCTTTTCTATGTCCAATTTGATGGCGATGTCCCTTCCTCTAGCCGGTAATTTCATGCACGTAATCATTTCTTGAGCCAGCATAATGTTGTCTTGGATGTTTCTGCCCCGAACAAAGCCACTCTGTTCTTTCGATATAATTTTGGGGAGAATGTCAATCATGCACGTGGCCATAATCTTGGAGATGATTTTGTTGGTGAAGGTGCATAAACTGATTATTCTAAAGTCACGAAAAGTCTCTGGATTGTCCTGCTTGGGGATAAGAGCATAATTAGCGCAAGAAATAGATCTCGGGTACCTGGCTCCCTGGAAGAAGGAAGTCGCCGCTTCGTGGATATACGTCTTGATGATGTCCCAGCATGTGCGGCAGAACACGCCGTTGAAACCGTCTGGTCCAGGAGCGCTGTTGGCGTCTAGCACCCAGACTGCATCTTTCACTTCTTGTTCTGAGGGGAGGATCTCCAGGCGGATGTTGTCCGTGTCGTTGATGAGTCGAGGGATTTCCGAAAGGAGCTCACTGTCTCGTGTTACGGTTTCTTTAAAGAACAGCTGTGAAAAGAAATGAGCCACCGCTTGTTGGATGCCCTGTTTGTCACGCCCCGATCCCGCTAGGGTCGTCCGTCTTGCCTGGATCCCTGCGGGATCGATCGTCCTCGCTAAGGCGTGATGCCGTACAAGCCTAAGTTGCGCTTACACAAGGCTATGTACCTGCACAAAAACAACTAGTCAAGCAAAAACACACGCACGCACCCATTAGTTAAGCAAAACACACGCACACACCCATTAGTTAAGCAAAACACATGCACGCACCCATTCATTGCAGAAAACCAAATATTGGACACAGAGATTTGAATGGAAATACTTCTTTTATTGATAACTTCATAGGAATACAAGTACAAAGCTTTGCAACTCAGATTTGCCTTATATTGGCTACATGATTCTCTTTTGAAACTCTCTTTTAAAAACAGCCACAATGCCCATACATCATATCCCTTATTACAAGCTGGATTTGAAAAACACCTTCAAAGGAAATGAAAACTTGAAAACTTGACTGGAATGAAAAGTAGCTTTGAGGCAGCCTCCAGCTCTACTAGGCAAGACGAGCTTTAGTGCATCACTTAAAATCCCCCTGTCTCCTTTGCTTTCTGAAAAGGGTGCCCACAACGTGGGTCAGCACACATCATATACTGGCGAGCGGGTCTTCGCCAAAACTTACAAATATCTGCACTAATTCAACATGTGAAGCGACATATTTACTAGTGCTCTTTTTACTTGTCTAGGTTCTTTTTAACAATTCATAAGAAACAATGACAGTAGAATAATTCATAAGCAACTTACCCTTGCCGACAGTCATCCCTGCACAAAACAGGTTAGCACAATTTGCATTTGATATAAAGATATACTGTTTAACCCCGCATCTCTTGTTAGGTTGCAATGCACTCTGATTTTATAAATGCAACTAACTATATGTTGGTCCACGGGTCGTTTTCCATGATTAGCTGCTGTGACACATGGGTTCAGCTCGTCGCTATTTGGACATTGATTCAACACTCGAGGTTTCTTGTACCTCGAAATGTCTAGACAATCTCCCCCAGGCCAAGCGATTCCAGGTGCCCCCAGTCCCGCTCGAAAGATCTAGTTTCCTTGTGTACAAGTTGTCCAGGACCTATACATACTCTATAAGACGACTATTAGGCAACACATGTACTTATGCTTTGCTTTGGTTTATGACAGAGCTTGTAGCTCCTAGCTTTTGGGACGATTCTTTTACTGTGGCAATGTATACAAGTTCGTCTGTACACATCTAAACATTTGAAGCATATTCATAGGCAACAGATGAAGTGGCAACATATAATCTAGCATATGATTCAATTTATTATCTTCTCTTTATCTTTTGTTATTGAGGTATCGTTGATCACAGGGACAAGGCAACAGAGTGGACTAGAGATCATTTTTATTATGGCGTACAAATAAATGCAAGTCCGGTTAGAGCAACTCACCAAGATGAATCTTAGTTGAGAGAATGAGGGACTTCACGCGCCGTTCATGAACAATTCACGTGCCCTACATTGGCACCAACAGTTGATTAGCATACTTCGGTCTCTTTCTCTCAAGATTAGGAATGAATGTGAAAGACGGTAAAAGCGAACAATGAAAACCAATCATCGAAAACTAACACGAAAATGCATTCACCAAAACCAAGCAGCGAAAGAAAACATCCAACAAAAACTCTTGGATTCATTTTAATAGAAGTCAATCCATCAATTGGAATGGTTCATTGCATTTCATCCTTGATCAATCGATACCGGCAAAGGTTTCCCCAAAGACTGAGTCAGCACGCCGTAGGTATTATATAGTGGACCACGAGGAGCGGGGCACTACATAATAATCCACTGAGAAAAAGTTTTATCCTCAAAACTTAAGATATAAACTCACCTCCACTTTCGGGATCAAGTAAGGTGGAGAGATTATAGACGCGCGCTATTGCTGTATTGGCATTTCGCAGCTGCTGATTGTACGGATTATCTCGGAGCGGCGGTGGGCCTTGCAGCTGCCCACGCTCCTCTGTGTCATCTCTATTACGATTTTTCTTTGGACAGAATCTGCGGCGTGACCCTGCTGGCCACAACCGAAACAAGCTTTGCTCAAGAAACGACATGATTCCTTTGTGTGGCCCTTCATGCCACAGAAGCTGCATTCGAAAGCTTTCGTGCGACAATTATCTATGGTGTGGCCCTGACGGCCGCAGTATCTGCACTCTACTGTGTTGCGGTTATCACTCTCTGTTTTCTTCTAGCCGTTATGGTATCTTTTGTAGGCTGGTTTCGACCATACCGAATCTTTGTTTACGCTTTCCTCAGGCTGAATTGTTCCACCTGTAGCGTCGCCTCAAAGGCCTGAGAGTACGACCCACATTCTCGATTCAGCACACTCAATTGAATGTCGTCATTAAGACCTTCAACGAACCGATCTATGCGAGTCTGTTCCGTGGGAAACATAACAATAGCAAAATTTGCCAACTTAGCAAATTCAGATTCATAGTCCTCCACGGACATATTCCCTTGTTTCAGTGTGATAAAGTCATGCTTCATCTTCTTGCTCATGGCTGGAGGCAGATATTGATCCAGAAATGCCTTCTTGAACGAGGCCCATGAGATCTTCCCATTTCTAGCCGTTGCGAGCAGCGCCGTCTTCTTCGCCTTCCACCAATCGTTCGCCCGCAGCCGTAGAAGCAGAACGGCACAAACTACCTTCTTGCTACTCGGAACTCCTACGAACGCGAACAGACTCTCCATTTTATCAATCCAGTCCATCATCTTATCGGGTGATGTCCTGCCTTCAAATTCTGAAGATTTTGCGTCTAAGAAGTCCTTTGGCCTAAAGGAAGTGTGCCTTTGTGCTGGCTGGGGCTCGTCACCCTCCATGGGCTCAATCTCGGGCGTTCCCGTTGGTTTAGTCGTTGCGGTGGTACCTCGATTTGCCGCAAGCGCCGTGACAATTTGAGTCAAGGACTCCAACTGTTTCTGCTGGGCCTCTATTTAGGCCTGTTGTATTTGATTGCGTTCCTCACTGTCCTACCTTTGCAATTCCAACAATGTCATGATCCTTTTTATCGGATCTGTCGAAGCAGGGACGAGGAGGGGCCATTTCTCTACAAAAGAGTATAACTTCTGTCAGTCTTATAAAATATTATGGACTTATTGTATAGGACATTGGTTTTCATAACTCAAAATCGGGACTCTTTTGAAAGCCATCAAAATACTTTATATACTTTTTCAAAAATGATATTTGCAAGAGGCCAAGGACGTAAAGCCGTGCTCTGATACCACTTTGTCATGCCCCGATCCCGCTAGGGTCGTCCGTCTTGCCTGGATCCCTGCGAGATCGATCGTCCTCACTAAGGTGTGATGTCGTGCAAGCCTAAGTTACGCTTGCACAAGGCCATGTACCTGCACAAAAACAACTAGTCAAGCAAAAAAACACGCACGTACCCATTAGTTAAGCAAAATACACGCACGCACCCATTCATTGTAGAAAACCAAATATTGGACACAGAGATTTGAATGGAAATACTTCTTTTATTGATAACTTCATAGGAATACAAGTACAAAGCTTTGCAACTCAGATTTGCCTTATATTGGCTACATGATTCTCTTTTGAAACTCCCTTTTGAAAATAGCCACAATGTCCATACATCATATCCCTTATTACAAGCTGGAATTGAAAAACACCTTCAAAGGAAATGAAAACTTGAAAACTTGACTGGAATGAAAAGTAGCTTCGAGGCAGTCTGCAGCTCTACTGGGCTAGACGAGCTTTAGTGCCTCACTTGAAATCCCCATGTCTCCTTTGCTTTCTTAAAAGGGTGCCCACAACGTGGGTTAGCACACATCATGTACTGGCGAGCGGCTCTTCACCGAAACTCACAAATATCTGCACTAATTCAACATGTGAAGCTACATATTTACAAGTACTCTTTCTACTTGTCTAGGTTCTTTTTAACAATTCATAAGAAACAATGACAGTAGAATAATTCATAAGCAACTTACCCTTGCCGACAGTCATCCCTGCACAAAACAGGTTAGCACAATTTGCATTTAATATAAAGATATATTTTTTAACACCGTATCTCTTGTTAGGTTGCAATGCACTCTGATTTCATAAATGCAACTAACTATATGTTGGTCCATGGGTCATTTCTTATGATTAGCCGCTGTGACACATGGGTTCAGCTTTTCGCTATTTGGACATTGATTCAACACTCGAGGTTTCTTGTACCTCAAAATGTCTAGACAATCTCCCCCAGGCCGAGCGATTCCAGGTGCCCCCAGTCCCGCTCGAGAGATCTAGTTTCCTTGTATACAAGTTGTCCAGGACCTATGCATACTCTATAAGGCGACTATTAGGCAACACATGTACTTATGATTTGCTTTAGTTTATGACAGAGCTTGTAGCTCCTAGCTTTTGGGATGATTCTCTTACTGTGGCAATGTATACAAGTTCGTCTGTACACATCTAAACATTTGAAGCATATTCATAGGCAACAGATGAAGTGGCAACATATAATCCAACATATGATTCAATTCATTATCTTCTATTTATCTTTTGTTATTGAGGTATCGTTGATCACAGGGACAAGGCAACAGAGTGGACTAGAGATCATTTTTATTAGGACGTACAAATAAATGCAAGCCCGGTTAGAGCAACTCACCAAGATGAATCTTAGTTGAGAGAAGGAGGGACTTCACGCGCCGTTCACGAACAATTTACGCGCCCTACATTGGCACCAACAGTTGATTAGCATACTTCGGTCTCTTTCTCTCAAGATTTGGAATGAATGCGAAATGCGATGAAAGCGAAAAATGAAAACCAATCATCGAAAACCAACACGAAAATGCATTCATCAAAACCAAGCAGCGAAAGAAAACATCCAACAAAAACTCTTGGATTCATTTCAATGGAAGTCAATCCATCAATTGGAATGGTTCATTGCATTTCATTCATGATCAATCGATACCGACAAAGGTTTCCCCAAAGACTGAGTCAGCAAGCCGTAGGTATTACATAGTGGACCGCGAGGAGCGGGGCACTACACTGTTGATCCTTGAGGATGTTCCCATTGTCATCGGTAATCTGATGGATGTTAAGCTTCTGTTTGGGGCCCTTAAGCAAGCATGGAAGTAACTGGTATTTTTATCCCCTTTGCTGTCCCATTTGAGCCTGGCTTTCTGCTTCCAGAAGTCAGTTTCCACTTTAAACAAAATTTGAGGATGGCTTTGGCAAGGTTTAGGGTTGTTCTTGCGGCTCGTAAATTCTCCGTCAAATATAGAGCCTCAGCTCGAGTGACATCGTCTTCGACGGTACGAACGTCTTGGAAAATATCTTCAAAAGCCTGCTTGCTCCAAGTGGTGAGAGTTTTTTTTGTAGCTTTGAGTTTGTTGGCCACACGAATGAGGGGATCGGGGGAGTCGGTTATGGACCAAGCGTCTTCACTACGCCAAAACATGCATTTTTCGACAGACCAAAACTGTCGTAAATCACATTAAACGACAGTTTTGGTCTGTCAGAACATCCGTCGTTAATAGCGTGTCCCAAAATTTAAACGACAGTTATGGACTGTCGTTTTATAGCTGAATAAAACGACAGTTTTCATCTGTCAAATAAAAACGATGGACTAAAACTGTCAAATAAATTGAAAATTGGTCTACACCTATTTTTTCTTTTTCAACAGGTAAGGTATGTCATTTTTTTGAAACAGAATTTAAAAAAAAAACTCAATGCATCTATATCAAATCAATTTAAACATGTTTATCCTCCATATAAAACTGAAATACATATGAAATTAAAATTTCATATAAACATCAGCCATCATCAACAATGAATTTTTTTAATCAAAATTATATTGACCAACAAATGTATCGAGTTTACATAGCGATAATCCATCAAAGACAAAAAGGTAAATATTGCTAGCTCACATCGGTTTCAGTCTCATGATGAACAAAAAGAAGGGAATGTTATTGCTAGCTTACAATATTAAGTTTAGTACAAAAAAAGGAGAATTTCAAAATCTCACAAACTGAACTGAATATTTTGGCCAATTGATCATTTCTCCGACAGTAATATCATCAAACTTTCCGTCTCTATCGAACAACATCTCATTGCCATCAAAAACTTCATCGACAATTATATTATAAGCTTCATCATTGCATGGCGCATCTGTATTCACACGTCCAATAGCAACAGCTTTCTTTCTAAAATTCTTTAAAAGACAAGTCTTTATGGGCAAGGTAGAGTGATCATGTCCCTATATACAAAAAAAAAAAACATAAGTATATGATAGTTCTTCATTCTAACAAGTATATTTAGACCTCAATGCAATGAAGCTTGTCGTTCAACACAAGTTATAATCCAATCGACAATTTGTAATCAGGAATAGACTATGGGAAGATACATTGAAAATTCATGAATTCTGGAATCAGTTACCATATTTGAATACTACAAAGAAGTGAAGGATTCATGGACCAGTCAAGCTACTATACATAATAATTTCACCAAACCTCGAAGACCTACTAGCTTAAGTTATAAGAGTAATCTAATACATATGGTATAGCAAAACTAAAGCTATTATATTAGAAACTACTTACCATAGAAGGACTAGGAGCATGAAACTGTGATGAAGATTGACTTGATCTAGTAGTGTTACTTCCTACAGTCTGCAGGGAAGCTACTGTTTCTTCAAGATTCTCTATCCGATTTAGCAGAGCATCATTTTTTTGCTTTTCTCGACGAGCAATCTCCCGGCTTGCAGCCGAAGCACGAATCTCCGCCTTGGAAACACCTTGACCCATTCCATGTACATAACCCTTACCATCACGGCCCAATACCTAAAAAAGTTTCAAAAGAAGAGAAAGTAATTATATATTATAAACTTGTAATAAATTATAAACAAGCATAAAACTTAATTAGCATCACACACCATTGCAACAGCATCATTATCCAAATCTTTCTCTCCTAAGTAGGGATCTTCATCTACAAGTCTTTTAATTTTTTCCTACAAGATAAAACGGAGACAAATATGACAATTAAGTATTCATGTTCATTAAATACAATTAGAAGAAAGAAGTCAAAAGTTGAGCTTACTAAGTATTCGAACCCGCTCGTAGACTGGGTAACACGTGTAGGATCATTTTTACTAGTGTTTAGGTGTGTGGCCAAGTATAACACAGATCTATTAACTTCACCTGTAGGACTCGCCTTTTTCTACATCAAGACAGAAAATAAATTATTAATATATTTTCATATTGCAATGTAATACGAGGAACTGATAGATAATATAATATTAACATCTTTACCAGTTCATGCACTACCCTCGCACAACCTTTTCTACCGGTTGTATGTAAAATCTTCACCTGTTTCCTCGCATTCCTTCCAGAATCACGACGTGCTTGATCTTCATTTGTAGAGTGCAATTCAACAAAAGCTTCCCAATCTTCTTTCTTTATAGCTTCTACCACAATACTTTTTCGCTCTGCAACAGTTTCAACTCTATCGTAAATCTTTCGTAGTTCTCCCTTCCAATTTCTCCAAGCACTGTTAGCTTTTTTCAAAATTTTGTCTTTATAAATTTCTGGTACTTGATATTCATTCTGCAATACAAAAGATAGATGTACATATACAAGAGAATAAGAAATCAGTTTGACATGAAATACACTTTTCCTAGCATAACAAACAAAGAAACATGTAGATATATGTTATTCCCTGATTTGTTATTCTCTGATTTGTTATTCCAGAGAATAACAAACTGATTTGTTATTCTCTTGTTTCTTTGTTTGAATATATGTAGATATATGTACATATATCATATATCAGTTTGTATGATATATAAAAACTAAGGTATGTGGATGCAGATTCCAGGTTCACACAAACTAAGGTATGTGGATGCAGATTTGTTGTTCTCTAGAATCTGCAGATTTGTTATGCAGATTCCAAATCATACAAAGCAGAGTATGTTGGCATGTAGATACTGGATTCACAAAGAAACATGTAGATATGTTGGCAAATAGATTAATATGCTGCTCTCAATGCAATTCATGTACAGATTATAAAGTGCAATGTAAAAAAACATGTACAGATTATAAAGTGCAGCATATGTTATGATCTAAAGTAATGTACAAATGAAATGTGAAGGCAATGTGTATATTAGTATCAAGGTGCAGGGACACTTGGTCGAATAAGTGTGTGTACAGACAGAGAAAGAGTAAAATGTTTCAAATTATGTGCAGACATGTCAAGGAGTGTAATAACTCAGGTAAAGTGCAGTGGCAAATGCAAATTCAAATGCCAATATGAATAAAGTGTACAACAGAGAAAAAAATATACATAGACAATGTGGGTTCGACTATACAGAATAATATCTGTAGCGACTGCCATGGCTTGAGATGGCCATGGCTCGAAGCCCAAAGTCTAGGACTACGTGTCAGTCACCTGTCCTGGCTATAGGAGTGACTAGTAGTGAAATAATTATTTAACAGCGGAGAACAGAGCCCCACTAGCAGGGGAGCTAATGATCATGGCAAAACCCTTGGCGAGCCTCCCTATTTCGAATTAAACTCCCTAAATCACCTCGAATTTCCTACAGTCCAGTATACATGTCACAGGCAAAATGTGAAGGCAATGTAAAGAAACATGTACAGATTATAAAGTGCAGCATATGTTATGTTATCCATGGCAGCTGCAGCTGTAGGTTCTGCTTTTGGCTTTTGGTGAAGAATGTGGTATGTTAGGTGGTTCAGACAGCAAGATGAAAAGATGAAAGAGGGAAAGGAATGAGTCTCTGCTTGTTAGGCAATTTCAACCGTTTATTTGCAGTCTCTAACTCTTACATAAGTTTTAATTCAAGACAGACTCAATCCTGTGGTATTTGTTTCTGTGCTAAGTCGTGGACCTCTTAAAAAATAGGATATGTCTAAAAAATAGCAAAGGGCGATCAATTTGGTATGCATATTTTGGTTCTGAGTTGTTTAATTCCCGTGTAAACGATATGCAAACTATAATATATGCAGGATTTGCAGTAAACAGCTCACTAAGAATTAAACAAGTGAAAGCCATTTAAAATGTAAATAAATTACGCTTTTTTTGTTGGCAAAATGGTTCACCTGAAAATTATTTCGGCCCAATTATTGGAGATTAGGCGGAGCCGCGAACTTCATTGTATGTCTTTTGTAAGAATACTTCCACTACATGGAAGAAGGACATCTCCTGCGGAACAAATCATCCCCCCATTGACCCAAACTAATTCTTGTTTTTTCTGGTGAGGTGCTAGATGCTAATTAATATGCAATGATATCTGCTTCAGACTTTCTCTAAGAAAAGCATATCTTACTCATACTTATATTGAGAAATTAACCATGAGTCATGATTAGTGGCACAATCTGGTCCTTTAAGGATGATATAGGACAGGTGTTCGTTATCACAATATGCCTTATATCTTTGGTGGCCACTGGTTATATTGAGTAATTAAGAGACTGTATTTTTAGCTGTGGTTGCAAATAGTTGTTTAGACCCACTTGTAGTCATTATTAAGTGGTATTGTTCTCTCTCTTTCGGATAAGTAATTACATGTTCATGAAATTCCACAGGTTGCATTGAAAACATTGATAGTCATTCACAGGACTTTGCGAGAAGGCGATCCTACATTCAGAGAGGAGATGCTGAACTATTCTTATAGAGGACACATTCTACAAATATCAAAATTTAAAGATGATTCAAGTCCTCTTGGTAGGTTTCACATTTAATATGGTGTAGACACAATTAGTTTCTTGTGCTAACACAAATGAAATGTGAAGGCAATGTGTATATTAGTATCAAGGTGCAGGGACACTTGGTCGAATAAGTGTGTGTACAGACAGAGAAAGAGTAAAATGTTTCAAATTATGTGCAGACATGTCAAGGAGTGTAATAACTCAGGTAAAGTGCAGTGGCAAATGCAAATTCAAATGCCAATGTGAATAAAGTGTACAACAGAGAAAAAAATATACATAGACAATGTGGGTTCGACTGTACAGAATAATATCTGTAGCGACTGCAATGGCTTGAGATGGCCATGGCTCGAAGCCCAAAGTCTAGGACTACGTGTCAGTCACCTGTCCTGGCTATAGGAGTGACTAGTAGTGAAATAATTATTTAACAGCGGAGAACAGAGCCCCACTAGCAGGGGAGCTAATGATCATGGCAAAACCCTTGGCGAGCCTCCCTATTTCGAATTAAACCCCCTAAATCACCTCGAATTTCCTACAGTCCAGTATACATGTCATATGCACGTAATTGTCATACTCATTGAGGCAAGAAGCTTGGCAGATAATGTAATTAGAGGAAATCAAATAGTGAATAGTATTGCAGAATCAATTAGAGGTTTAAACGGTGAATGGTATTGCAAAATCAAATATGAACTTGTATGACCAGTTATCAACTTATATTTCTGAAGCAGATAATATGATGGAGTGTATCAGTTTGAGTGTCAGTCATTCATATGTCTTTGAGTGTCAGTCATGCATGTCTTTGAGTTGCAAACTGATTTGAGTGTATCAGTTTCTTTAACAAACAAAATTAGCTCACCTTAACACTTTTCCATATGTCTTCTTTGATATTTTTTGGAACTCGTCTCCAATCCTCAATTCCAGGTGGACAATGTGCTTTTGCTATCTTTCCAACAGCCGATGAAAATTGTGTTGATCCAATATCCACAGGTTGTCCATACTCGTTAAATATTATTATCTTTTGTGTACCTATGAACAAATACAATATTAGGACTAATTGTCATCAACATGATAATTAAAACTAAGCAAACAAACACAAAATAACCACCTGATTGATTTAGTGGACTTGTGTTTCCTTGACTCCCATCCGATTGGTTTTCTATAATTGTGTTTCCTTGACTCCCACCTGAAGCATGATTGTCGTCAACATAATTTCTTGTACTTGTATTTCCAGCACTATTTATTCGATTTACTCCATCACCTGACATAATAAAACTAAGAAAAGAGACACAAACATCATCAAATAACACACTAAAAAGTATCATCACATTAATATTTACTACGATAAAAAACACATTTATTGCAAAAAACCACAACTCAAATATCGATAACCAAACAAACAACTAAAATGTTGATAACCAAACAAAATAAGTATCGTCATATTACACAAGTGCCATCACACAACTAAAAATGTCAATAATCAGTAATTTTCATCATCTTCTAAAGCGTCAGCAAGTGCTGCCGATATCAATGAAGCTTCGTCAGCTGCACCAGTAAAAACAAAGGGATCTTCATAAGCATCCACTTCGTGACTTAGTTTTTTGGGAGACTCTAAAACAACATGCCAATCATCTCTGGTTTCATTCTTGCAATAAAAAACTTGAGTTGCTTGTGAAGCATGGATAAATGGCTCATCATCTTCACTTGTGTTTTTTTAAACCTCGCAAAGTTTACAAAAATCAAATTTGTCTCTGGATCCACTACACATCCATTTACTTTGTCTTCGGTATGCACCCAATCACAATAGAAGACTGTTTGTGTGAAATCATAATAATTTAATTCGAGGATTTGTTTGACAATGCCATAGTAAGCTGCATCTGCATCCTCAATGTTCTTATCTTTAGCACTTGCTCTAAAAGAGGTTAGAGCATTCATGGCGACACCACTGTTTTGTGTAGTCAAGTTCAGCTCTGCATTGGTTGTATAAAAAATATACCCATTTACTGTGTAGGCATTATACGATATCGCTTTATAATCTGGACCATTTGCGAGCCTCTTAAAAGGAGTCATTTCCTCATGTTGAAGTTGTTGTCTTATCCAAGGAATATAACCCATGGGCTTCTTTGTTTGGAGACTTCCTCTTTGATTTTTTCCACTAGACTTAAGGCTCTGAACATATACTTTGTATTTCCTGTGTAAACAAATTATATAAAGCTACTTTAATCACTTTATGTTTCAGTTTACAAAGTATATAAAGAAAATTGAACTGGGAATTTAATTAAGATTGTGTTAAAGTGTTACTTACTCTTCCCATTCAGTATTTTCTGCAGAATGCTTCAAAACCCATTTGCGTGCTTGTTCATATTGCAAACTAGACAGACGGTAGCCTTTGCCTTCAGTATTGATAGGGTATGGACCTTCAACATCATCATCGGTATATACCATTCCTCCATGCTTATAGTTTTTTTGCTTACCTTCAGGAATATACTCCATGCAAAATCGCATTGCTTCTTCTAAGATATATTGCTCAGCAATAGAGCCCTCGATAAAAGTCTTGTTTCGACCATACCGTTTGTAAGTTTTCATCATCCTACATAAAAGTTTCCATGTACAGAGCCTAAATCATATTATATAATTTGAGTTAAAATAAAAGAAGTTTAATCGGTTCTATATATTTTACCTTTCAAAAGGATACATCCACCTATATCTAACCGGTCCGCAAACAAGGGATTCTTCCGCCAAGTGTACGACGACATGTGTCATGGAAACAAAAAATGACGGCGGAAAATATATTTCAAACACACACAATGTCTCCACGAGGCGTTGATACATGATAGAAAGCTCTTTGCGATCAATAACCTTAGAGCAGAGTACTTTGAAGAATATTGAGAGTTGTCGAATTGCGGCACGTAAAGGCTTATCCTTTTTGAACCCGTGCATCAGAAATATTGGTAGCAACCCTTGAATGAGAATGTGATAATCGTGAGACTTCAACCCTTTGAATTGTAATTCCTGCAGACATACTTTATGTTTCCAATTCCCACTGTACCCGATAGGAACCTTCAAGTTACTCAGGGTTTTACAAATTATTTCCCTCTCTGACCTAGTTAAGGAAAAAGGTGCCTTTGGCATAATTTCTTTGCCATTTTCTTCAACCAACCATAATTTTCTCTTTATCTTTAACAACTGTAGATCTCTTCGTGCTGTAATTCCATCCTTAGACTTCCCCTTCGTGTCCATTATTGTCGCAAAAAAAATTTCAGCAAAATTCTTTTCTACGTGCATCACATCCACGTTGTGACGAATAGGCAAATCCTGTCATAATAGAAAAAAATGTTCATAATAGATCTACCTGGAGTAATAATCGTATTGAGACAACAACAAAGTGATAAAATAAAATAATGGTAATTACCTTCCAATATGGCAGATTAAATAGAATTGACTTCTTTGACCATGGAATACTTGTATCATTTGAACGCTTCCTCTTATTACCTGCCATATTTCCGAACTCCGTCTGGACAATTTACATCTTACTTAATAGTTGGGGACCAGACAAACGTTTAGGAGCCTTTCTATGTTCTTCAAACCCATTAAATTTTGACTTTTGAGTTCTAAAAGGATGTGAAGCGTCTCTTAGGAATCTTCTATGACCCATGTAAGCAAACTTCTTCCCATTAGTTAACCACTCTGCATCTGTTCCTTCACCACATACAGGACAACCAAATCTTCCAGCAGTTCTACATCCAGAAATATGCGCATAGGCAGGAAAATCATGTATGCACCAGATCAAAATTCCTTTCATTGTAAAGTTTGTCTTTGTCAAAGAATCATATGTTACGCTTCCAACAGACCACAACTCATTCAACTCATCGACTAATGGTTGCAAGTAGACATCAATGTTATGGCCAGGACCACTAGGACCAGGAATTAACAATGTTAACATGGTAAATTCCTTCTTCATGCATAGTGATGGAGGAAGATTGTATGGAACAATCATGACAGGCCAACAACTGTAGGAGTTGCTCATTCCAAAAAGGATTGAAACCATCAGTAGCTAGTCCTAGACGAACATTCCGTACATCGGCAGCAAACTCAGGCCACTTCATATTTGTAGATTTCCAACAAGAAGAATCCACTGGATGTCTCATGTGTGTATTGCTATCTTCTGCATGCCCATGCCATCTCATCTTCTCAGCTATCCACTGTACTCTATACATACGTTGCAACCGTTCAATTATTGGAAAGTGCCTTAGTTTCTTCCTCGGTATTTTTTTACCTCCTGGTTTTGAGTCTTCAGCCGGTTTCCATCTTGCTTCACCACATTTAGGACAATTTTCTTTATCTGCATTTTCTTTTCTATAGAGTATACAATCATTAGGACAAGCATGGATAATATCACACTTCATGCGAAAAGGCTTGATCATATTCTTAGCTTTGTGTATGGTTTCCGGTAAAGTATTTCCATTTGGTAAAATCTTCTTCATAAATTGCAACATTTCTGTAAAAAATGCCTCAGAACATTGATGTCTAGCTTTCATGCTCAACAATTCTACTGTTGTCGATAATTTTGTATGTCGACCCTCACAAGAAGGATATAAGGGCTGCATTGCATCTTCCAGCTGCTTCTTATAATTTGCATCAAAGTCATCTTGAAGATCAGAATTGTTACATTGATTAGACTCATCCAGACATTCTTCAAGGTCATCAAGATCAACGCGTCCAAATGTGTCACGGAACATGTCTGCCATTCTCGGAAAGACATCTTCAGTACAGTCATTAGTTGATGATGAACAAGGAACCTGAACATTGACGATACTTCCAGGAAGTTGCTCTCCATGATTAACCCAAGTCCTGTATGACTTATCTACTCCATTACAAACCAAATGGTCAGCTATAACCTTTAGACTTTGTTTGCCTCTATTATAATTACGACATTTATCGCACGGGCAAAGATACCAATTATTCCCTCCCAGAGTATCTTTTGTGAACTTAATGAATGATGCAACACCTTCGAGATATTCGACTGACAATTTAGGTGCATCCATCCAATCCTTACTTGGGTGTGCAGAAGACATCTACATATTTCCAATTAGTCAACAAATGTGCAAAAATATCAGAGATAAAAAAAAAGTAATGAACAACCAAGTAAAAAAGAGAAACAAAAAAAAGTAATGGTTGTTGAATACTGACTATTGCGATACTCCAATCTGAAACCAAATAAAAAAAAGTAAAAAAGATAAACAAAAAAAAGTAATGTGCAAAAAATATCAGAGTTTTCTGATACCAAAAAATTTGATACTCCGATCTGAAACCTCCGATACACCCGATAATGCCGATCCCGATACTCATAGCTAGGAATGGTCTGATACCGATTCTAATACCGATACCTTAGTGAGTGATAATATTTTTCATGCGAGTAAAGTTGCCTAAAATATATTACAGGATAATGGTTGTTGAATACTGACTATTGCGGGTCATAGAAGACTAAAAGCCTAAGTGCCATGTCATGTTCTGTGAAGAAACTTCTTGGATTATAAATTTTGTACAAAAACCTTTCTATGTATCCTTTTGTAGAGGTTGCAAATATTTCTAGTTAACAATAAAGTTAAACATAACAGTATGTTGTTGCCTTACAAGCCTCAAAAGTCCATGGAGCATTGAGTGTTCTTACAGTATTTGTAATCAGGAAGTGAGAAGCAGCTTTAGACATGCAGCATAGAGTATGTTTTCCAACAAATATGCAGTAATAGTTTAACATTCTTGCAACAAAACTACATTGAGGTATGGAAGTAAAAAAAATTTGTCCAATCTTGTGTTGTATGTGTTGTCACATGAGCATAGTTATGTCTAAACTGCTTTTCCCTCTCATTAGTGGGCATATTTAATGCATTGGCAATTGAATTTGCAAATTCTATGATGTTCCATGGGTTAACAATGGAGAGCAACAGCTCATAAAGATTGTTCTGCTCCTACAAACTGTATACAAATGGAAAATTCTAAACTTTAGGGGGAAAACAAGAGGAAAAAAAAAACAAATCTGAATTAGTATTACTCTATTACAACTGATTAACCACATATATGTCGATGTTTGAGTCATGATTTTCCAATATGTCGATGCAATAATGAACCCTATTTATACGATGTATTAAGAGTTATGGATTCTGAATGTTTTGCTTATCATAATATGTTTTATGGGTCAGTACACATCGGTTTATCACTTCAGCGTATCGGACATACATTATGTTGATAAATAGTTGTTAGTTGTCATTTGAGAATTACCGAATAAATACTTCATAAAATCAAATGTGACCACTGAATAAATTGCGATGAATAAATCAGTTGTCAGTTCTCAGTCTCAATGGATTCTGCAGAAATCAGACAACTCACATCTTGATTTCACCTCTTGCATGAAAACAAATTCATGAAAACTACTTATAAATAAATTGCGATGAACTAATAAAAAACAAATGTGGCTGAATTTTAATGGTTATTATTCAAGTTTGGGCACCAATTACAACATCACGGTTAAGATTTATGTAATTAGACTTGTACCTCGAAATAATTGCTTGATAGATTGGAAGTTCTTATGTAGAGATCAATAAACCCTAGCTTCAGAAGTCCTTTCTTCCACCACTGACCTGTAAAATGATGAATAATTTCAGAGGTAATAAATGATTAAGAAAATACGAAGACATTAAACCTTAAAAATAAACAAGAGCAAGTCCTAGAAAATGGTGAATAATTTCAAGTCTGGACCCTAGAAAATAAACAAGAACAAATACTAAAAAATAAACCCGAGAAAACAAACCCTAAAAAATAAACAAGATCAAATCTTTCTTCTGATCCGTTGCTCCCTCGATTTCCTCCAACAAATCGGACCCTCATCTCGGTCCATTGCGCGGGGAGGGGGTTTCTAGCGGATGAGAAGAAATTTTAAACTCGAGAAAACAAACCCTAAAAAATAAACGACCCTCAATTTCCTCCGACAAGTCGGACCAGATCTCGGTCCATTGCACGGACTAGAAGAAATTTTGAGAGGAGAATCGAGGGTTGTTTATTTTGTAAGGTTTTTCGGACCTGATCTCGGTCCATTGCGCGGATTAGAAGAAATAGAATCGAGAGGAGAACCCGAGAATCCAAATATAAGAAAAAGTTTGGATGATTACCTGTTCCAGCGGGGCTAGCGGCAGCTCTAGGGTTCCGGCCTTCAAGTCTCTGGGATGGGAGCCTGATCTCGGTCCATTGCGCGGATTAGAAGAAATAGAATCGAGAGGAGAACCCGAGAATCCAAATATAAGAAAAAGTTTGGATGATTACCTGTTCCAGCGGGGCTAGCGGCAGCTCTAGGGTTCCGGCCTTCAAGTCTCTGGGATGGGAAGAAATTTTGGGAGGGGAAGAAATAGATGAAAAGTGGGAGAGGAAATAGTTTTAAGAAAGCCTTCGGGGTTTTGGAGGGAGGTTTCGCGCGCGGTTGGAAAATTTAGGGATCTGCCAATTAATTAGAGAGAGGAAATAGTTTTAAACGACAGTTTCTATTTGTCATATACAAATATATTTATAGAATTGGTGTTAAATGACTATTTTAGTCCGTCAAAACTATAACCACAGTTTTAATCCGTCATTGTCGGACAACTATAACTGTCGCAAATCGTCCATTTTGGTGTAGTGGTTATAGATAGATATATATGTACCATATATGGTATATGTTATGTATATATATTAAGATATGTATGGGGTTAAGTGAGATACTTAGGAGTTGTGTCATGATTTAAGTTAGAGTATGGGATTAGCTTAATTATAGGATTTAAGGTTGATCTATATATATTACATGTGATATACTTTGTATAGGTAATTGTAGTATAGTATCTTAGGTATTCTAAGACATGTTAGCCTATGGTTGGTTTGAGTTAGCCTTATAGAGTTTGACTAGATGTTGACCATTAGTCAAGATTAACCTAATTACCTTGTTGACTAGTCTATGATTGACCAAAACCTTAGTTAGTCTAAGTTGACCTAGATTTGACTAACCTTGACTTGTTTGACCTTATTTGACTTAGTTGACTCCTTATGACCTAGTATGACTTAAGTTGACCTAGTTTGACTAGAGTATTGACTTGGGTTGACCCAGAGTTGACCAAGTTTGACTTGGGCCTAGTTTGACTTAGACAGTTGACCAGGTTTGACTTAGAGTTGACTTTGACCTAGATTGACCTAGAAATCATGTAGATGCATCATAAACTTCATCTGTCTTATTTTAAATATTTTATAACCTGTACTGCTCTATTTAGGACATTGTGACTCCGGTGTAGACATCTGACATTACACTACTCTTTTCAGAGTATCGGGCGAGTACATTCTCTGATAGTTCTTCCATTTACTTGTCATTTACTATATTTCAGTTGTAGCTAGTTCTATCTGATTCTCTGTTTCAAACACGATTTGATATTGCTGGATCCATTTCATGCGACACTCACTTATTTAAGTCTGGCCTCTATTTCTGGAACCACCTACTGGAACCACCCTGGAATCATTTACTGGAACCATTCGTGTACCGGTTGGACTTATACCTATTTTGTGTCGGATTATGGATTCACTCGTACTTGCTGGGCGGGGAAATATTGGAATAGGCATGTGAACATATCCAAATACTGGAACCACTCCCTTGGAATTATACTGGAACGATAGCCATCCCATACTTGGCCGAGTGTGCGGTGTGCCGTATTACCTACAGCCGTTCACATGTCGATCCCGATATTTTAAAACACACTGTTAGAGTATAGGCTGGACTCACCCTGGAACCTTTGATCACCGACTGGACTCACCTTATACCGGACTCATCTTGTACTTGAACCACCTGGTATCAGATTCATGTTGTCTGGATTTACTTGGGTTTTCCACTTGTTTACATTTACATTCTGGACTTATATCATGTTGCTCTAGTTCAGCTAGTTTCTATTTACAATCGTTATTGCTATGATTCTTCTCTTATTTTTACTTACCTTACTTTCCTTGTATCTTAACTGTTTCTCTATACCATCACCTGTATACAAGTTACCATGTTTCATCAATATAACTGCTTATAACTGTTTTATAGTTCTCTGTCATTTAATTGGAATTTTTTGATGAGTTGTACTCGTTTCTGTCCTGACTGGACCTGTTGAAATTTTACAGATGATTGCCCTGAGGATACATGCCCTACATATTATAGACCCGGAGACGGGATGACTACCTTTGGCCCCGACACTCAGGAGTGATCAGGATTTAGTTTAGTAGACTAGCATCTGTTTTTCATGTCGAACTTTTGTATTGATTTGAGACTTGTGTAGTTTTGAGATTGTTGAGAGTTGTTATTATTTTAGTAGTTGACTTCTATTTTTAGTTAATTCTTCTGTGTTTATCTTATCGTACTTAGACTGTGATTGAGTTACAATATTTTATACTTGTCCTCCGTTTGGAGTTGATCATGATGAGTATATTATAATTACGTGAGTTGCTGGTTAGATAGTAACCTAGGACAGCGCTCTACTGCCGACACTGCGGCGTAGGCTGGGCGTCGTTACGTACTCGTACCCTCACAGTGGGTACGGGTCGTGACACATTTTTAGTGGTGGCCCATGCAGGTCGAGAGTCGCATTAGTGCGATATCGTGGTAGTACGGCGACTTAGTTGTACTGTTGCGAGCCTGCGATAGGATTGAGAGATAGGCTTTAACGGAGAGGTACTTAATCACAGTTAGGACTACTTAAGAAGATTCCTGGGATGACCCTTGAGAATCTCATTATAAACTATCTCAAAATTTGATTCTGACAGTATCTGTCTATCTTCCTTGTTCATCGTTGAATTTGATTCTTGGTATTCATTATTGACTTAATTTTCTACCAAGATAACATTATGGGCTAGGTTGCCTCAGTCATGGAATCTAGAGTCTTCTACAGCCATATCAGCTGGTTGGGTGATGAGATAGAGTCTGATTTTGGATATATTTCTCGGGTGTGGGAATTTAAAGTTTTCGCAGCCAAGCTAGCGGCAATGCAAAAATTTTAAATAACATGATTCTAGAGGTATGAACATTATTTGTGGACTCTATAGATTATCGCAGCCATACTTACTGGTGTGACGAGGATTCTGGTAACATGGTCCTGGATAGACGGGTATGATTATCAGATTACAGAATAGATACCATATAGATGATGCCCTAGTATAATTGAGTGGAATATCAGGGTAGATATTACTTGAGTGTCATAGATTAGCTAGAGGGAGCTAGGCCACCTATAGCGCAGCACCGTACCCCGCACCATCAGAGGGATACACCCCAGAGGGCAGGGCTTCTGTGGTGACAGTCGAGTAGACCGACGCTACGGGTGATGGGTTTGCAGGTCTGTCCTTCATGTTATTCTTTCCATTTTGTTGTATGATTTCATTAGTACCTGTCAGGATGTTTGTGCTGTGATAGATAGTATAGTGACCCTGATCAAGACCGTGATATCATGACCAGTAGGATTGTGTAGCATGTTAACTATCGACCTTGATTGTTGGGGGTTTAACCTAGTAGGGGTACGATCATCTTAATTTCGAGGACAAAATTTTTCTAAGAGGGGTAGGATTGCAACACCCAGTTTTCCAGATAAGGGTAATTTTAAAATTTTGTAATTATAATTATTATTTATTGATATTTATTTCATATTATGATTTTTGGTAATTTTTAATAATTTTTAAACTATTTAAAAACTGCCTTAAGTTATGACTTATGATTTTGACGTACTGCTAGTGAAATCCTAGTGATTGCATGACCTACAGCCTAACCATGTCATTAGGATATTTAATTATCATTTTTAGCCTAGGGGTAATTTGGTCATTTTGGCTTATTTAATTTTTTAATTAATTTAATGAATTGGTGTATTCTAGTTTGACTTTGACTTGTTGAGACCTAGTGGACTAGCCTATAACCTAACCCTAGCTATGGTAACCCTAGTCTAACTTGAGTTAACCTATTTTAGTCATTAGAGAATAGTTTTAGAATGAGGGGATTTGGTTTAGTGAATTTAAGTCATGGCTTGTGGTTCCATGAAATGACTTATGGCTTAATTATTTAATTGATCGTGACTTAAGCCCATGGGCCATTTAGTAAACCCTAACCCTAATAATTGAACCTATGACCAGCCATTAGGGCTCCCCTCCCTATAAATAATCTCCTCATTGAGTTCTTGTCTCTTTTATTCTATTCCAACACTTGGAGAAAGAGAGGTATTTTCCCCCTTTCCAAAAATTCCCATAAATCCATTTTAATTCCTTTTTAATCCTAGTCTTTTGCATTAGGTTCTAAATTCTGTGTATTTATTATTTTTGGAGGTAAATCTCAGTTTTGGGTTCATTTGGAGTAATTGGCCATCAAGAGGAACACCCCCCCATTTGGAGCTTTTTCTTGCAATTTGCACTCATAGGTAACCACCCTCAAATTATGTTTTAATCTCGATTTTATTTCATGATGGCTTAGGAATAGGTGTCCCCTAACTTCTGGAGGAATTTTGTGTCATTTGCATTAGGTTACGTGTCTGTATCAGACACGTATAGAACCTAATAGCCATGGTTGACCAAAGTCAACTATAGGTCAACCATGCCCTAATTGACCTAGAAAGGGGCTTAGATGGACTTAAAGGGGACTAGTTTGACTAAGTTGACTAAACCATAGACTACTGACTAATTGGTTTAGGTTTGACCTATGTATGAGTGCACTATATATATAGAGGTATTGTTAGACTTGGGTTGTTATAGATAGATATATGTACCATATATGGTATATGTTACGTATATATATTAATATATGTGTGGGGTTAAGTGAGATACTTAGGAGTTGTGTCATGATTTGAGTTAGAGTATGGGATTAGCTTAATTATAAGATTTAAGGTTGATCTATATATATTACATGTGATATACTTTGTATAGGTAATTGTAGTATAGTATCTTAGGTATTCTAAGACATGTTAGCCTATGGTTGGTTTGAGTTAGCCTTATAGAGTTTGACTAGATGTTGACTATTAGTCAAGATTAACCTAATTACCTTGTTGACTAGTCTATGATTGACCAAAACCTTAGTTAGTCTAAGTTGACCTAGATTTGACTAACCTTGACTTGTTTGACCTTATTTGACTTAGTTGACTCCTTATGACCTAGTATGACTTAAGTTGACCTAGTTTGACTAGAGTATTGACTTGGGTTGACCCAGAGTTGACCAAGTTTGACTTGGACCTAGTTTGACTTAGACAGTTGACCAGGTTTGACTTAGAGTTGACTTTGACCTAGATTGACCTAAAAATCATGTAGATGCATCATAAACTTCATCTGTCTTATTTTAAACATATTATAACCTGTACTGCTCTATTTAGGACATTGTGACTCCGGTGTAGACATCTGACATTACACTAGTCTTTTCAGAGTATCAGACGAGTACATTCTCTGATAGTTCTTCAATTTACTTGTCGTTTACTATATTTTAGTTGTAGCTAGTTCTATCTGATTCTCTGTTTCAAAAACGATTTGATATTGCTGGATCCATTTCATGCGACACTCACTTATTTAAGTTTGGCCTCTATTTCTGGAACCACCTATTAGAACCACCCTAGAATCATTTACTGGAACCATTCGTGTACCGGTTGGACTTATACCTATTTTGTGTCAGATTATGGATTCACTCGTACTTGTTGGGCGGGGAAATATTGGAATAGGCATGTGAACATACGCAAATACTGGAACCACTCCCTTGGAATTATACTGGAACGATAGCCATCCCACACTTGGCCGAGTGTGTGGTGTGCCGTATTACCTACAGCCGTTCACATGTCGATCCCGATATTTTAAAACACACTGTTAGAGTATAGGCTGGACTCACCCTGGAACCTTTGATCACCGACTTGACTCACCTTATACCGGACTCATCTTGTACTGGAACCACCTGGTATCAGATTCATGTTGTCTGGATTTACTTGGATTTTGCACTTGTTTATATTTACATTCTGGACTTATATCATGTTGCTCTAGTTCAGCTAGTTTCTATTTATAGTCGTTATTGCTATGATTCTTCTCTTGTTTTTACTTACCTTACTTTCCTTGTATCTTAACTGTTTCTCTATACCATCACCTGTATACAAACTACCATGTTTCATCAATATAACTGCTTATAACTGCTTTATAGTTCTCTGTCATTTAATTAGGATTTCTTGATGAGTTGTACTCGTTCCTGTCCTGACTGGACCTGTTGAAATTTTACACATGATTGCCCTGAGGATACATGTCCTACATATTATGGACCCGGAGACGGGATGACTACCTTTGGCCCCGACACTCATGAGTGATCGGGATTTAGTTTAGTAAACTAGCATCTGTTTTTCATGTCGAACTTTTATATTGATTTGAGACTTGTGTAGTTTTGAGATTGTTGAAAGTTGTTATTATTTTAGTAGTTGTCTTCTATTCTTAGTTAATTCTTCTGTGTTTATCTTATCGTGCTTAGACTGTGATTGAGTTACAATATTTTATACTTGTCCTCCGTTCAGAGTTGATCATGATGAGTACATTATAATTACGTGAGTTGCTGGTTAGATAGTAACCTAGGACAGCGCTCTACCGCCGACATTGCGGCGTAGGCTGGGCGTCGTTACGTACTCGTACCCTCACAGTGGGTGCGGGTCGTGACACACCCACCCCGAAAGTGGGTACTCAGTAATTTCTTGTTTTGTTTTCTAAAAAAAGGAAAATTTATCAAGTGCCCAAAAATCGCAAAAGTTTTATGAAAACCCACCACAAAATAACATTTTATCGCGTGCCCAGAATTAGCGAAAAATATATAAAAGGGTGCGGAATGACCTTTTTGCTCTTCTAATTTATTGAAAACACCCACGAAACCTACTCTTCAAAAAAATGTTTTGATTCTTCCTCTTCTTTCATATACTGCTCACTTTCGAATTTAGGTTTTCTCCGCCAAAATCTTCAAACCTTACTTCAAAAACTCGTCTGTGACTCTCCATTCGCAATCTTCACACTATGTCGTCATCATCAGTTCCTACTTCATCATCATCAGCAGCATCAACTGGAATCCCACTTCATCATCATCATCAACATCAACATCAACTGGAACACCACTTCATCATTATTATCAGCATCAACTGGAACACTAGTTGGAGAAGAGAGAGCTGAAGTGAAGAGAACTAAGAGCTTTTTGTCATTCTTCGTGTTAAAATCACATATAATTGACTTTCCCTGTGTTAAATTGACGGAGAATTGCCATTCTTCGTGTTAAAATGATGAAAAATAGCCATTCCCCGTGTTAAAATGCAGGAGAATGGTCATTCTTCATGTTAAAATAACGAAGAATTTTTATTCTCCGTGTTAAAATCACAGAGTGACCATTCTCCGTGTTAAAATGAATGAGAATGGTCATTCTCTGTGTTAAAATCACGAAAAATTTCTATTCTCCATGTTAAAATGACGAAGAATGGTCATTCCTCATGTTAAAATACAGGAGAATGGTCATTCTCCGTGTTAAAATAACGAAGAATTTCCATTCTTCATGCTAAAATTACGGAGAATGGCCATTCACCGTGTTAAAATAAATGAGAATGGTCTTTCTCCGTGTTAAAATCATGGAGAATTTCCATTCTCCATGTTAAAATGATAGAAAATGGCCTGTAGGAGAAAAGTCATTATACTGAGCCCTAGGTTCATCCTATTAATTTGGGCTTAGTACTTAGTAAAATGAACCTATTAAATGAGGTTTATTATACTTAGGCCTAGGTTCATTCCATTAATTTGGGCTTAGAACTTAGTAAAATGAACCTATTAAATGAGATTCATTATACTGAGCCCTAGGTTCATCTCATTAATTTGGGAGTCTTTAACCGACAACCACGTGGCCTGTGGTTTGGACCACACTCACCCTATATAAGGAAAAGTTTTTATGAAGAGTCGCATCTTCCTCTCTTAGAATTTCCAACACCATGCTTGACCTAGACTTAGCTTCGAACGGCCGTCGTTGGCCTTGCACAAGTTGGTTGTTGGTTGTGGATCCCTTCGTTCAAAGAAGCTGTGTCTTTGTACAAGAGCTTCTGATGAGTGTCGAGATGTACCGGAATGCCCACCATGAGGAGTTAGAACCTGAGCGACGTCTTGGAGGTCTTGGAGGACCTGACGACAGGGTTTGGATTGATTGCCAACTCGAAGAGCCACAGGTTGTTCTCTGTCCTGCTCATAGCGGCTACACGCCTTTGTTAGACTGGAAGAGCCTCAGGAGCTGCCGCGAGCCAATAGCTGCTTCAGGAAGTGGTCTGCTCTGACGAGAAAATGGCTTGCTGCGCGTCTGGGGGGTTCTGTGGGCGCACACCTTGATGGCGACTGTATTCATATCTTCTATCCGCAGTCTCTTGCTACAAGGATAGAAGTTGTGGAGCTATTCAGTATAGAGCAACAATTGCTTAGTTCTTACAAAAGAGTCCTACGATTATACTGTGAAGACTAACCCCATTGTAGATCTTTAGGAGTTCTTTCCATATTATCACAAAGAATCTGTAATACCCTTGTAGGTGTGATTTTTAATAAAAGAACTTTTTGTGATCTTTTTTTTGTATGTTCTGTTAAAATCTTTTTTGTTGTATGTTTTTATTGTATCTTCTATAAGACCCCCTTCAAAGTGTTACAATGCAGAAGAATGACCATTCTTTGTGTTAAAATCACGGAGAATGACCATTCTCCGTTGTAATATTATGGAGAGTGACCATTCTCCGTGTTAAAATCACGAGAAATGACCATTTCCCGTTATAAAATCACGGAGAATGGCTATTTTCCGTGTTAAAATCACGGAGAATGGCTATTCCCGTGTTAACATGCAAGAGAATAGTCATTCTTCGTGTTAAAATTACGGAGGTCATTCCCGTTGTAAAATCACGTAGAATGGTCATTTCCCGTGTTAGAATGTAGGAGAATGGTCATTTTCCGTGTTAAAATAATAGAGAATGACCATTCACCGTGATAAGATCACGGAGAATGGCTATTTCCGTGTTAACATTCAGGAGAATAATCATTCTCCGTGTTAAAATCACGGAGAATGACCGTTCTCCGTTGTAAAATCACGTAGAATAGCCATTTCCCGTGTTATAATGCAGGAGAATGGCCATTCCCCGTGTTAAAATTACGGAGAATGATCATTTCCCGTGTTAAGATCACGGAGAATGATATTTTTTTTTAAAGTATATGTTGATTGATATCATACTTTTTATTGTTGTTTGTTTTATATCAGTGCAAACAACCGAGAAGCTCAAAGAGACAAATAAAAGGTTCAGGAATGAGAAAAGCGAGCTTCAGAAACAAGTTGAATCGTTGCAGAATGAAGCCATTAAAAAGGATCTAATCGCCGAAAAACTCCAAATCTCTCCACGGAGATGATGATTATAGCTGTCAAAATGGGCTAAGCCCGTTGGGCCGGCCCGCCCCGCCCGCCAAAAAGGTGGGTTGGGCTGAGCATTTAGGAGCCCGCCAAACATGCGGACCTAGGTGGGCTGGCCCGCTAGTAGCCCGCCCCGCGATGGGCTAGCCCACGGGCCAAGTGGGTTGGCCCGCCATCTTTTTTTTTATAAAATTTTTAATTTTTTTTATTTAACACATATATGAGATATGTATTATAAATGATAAAAAATCTCATTTAATGCAAGTAATTACGTATAAAATATTAAATTTGGTCATTTATTTACATGAATGAAGGTGTTTTAAAGAAATATCTACTATTATAATGTTTCTTGTATTTTACTTGTAATTTGATACATATGAGAGTGAGTAGAAAATATTATATATATATGATTTTTTTTTCCTTTTAAGAAACTAAACAATAATTAAAAAATTTAAAAAAAATTAAGCGAGCCGGCCCGCCGGTGGGTTGGGCTGGGTTGGAATTTTTCCAGACCGCCAAAATGGTGGGTCAGCCCGTCCCGCCCCGCCAAATGGTGGGTTATGGTGGGTTACGGGCCGGCCCGCCCCGCCGGCCCGTCTTGACAGCTCTAATGATGATGATGAGCGATGATCGGAGTTCGATTGAAGAAAAGTACAATGAACTACGAACGATCTTTGCGATCTCTGCTGAAGATGAGAGCAATGAAATTCAGATCTCTCGTGAAGAAGAAGACGAAAATCGCAATCAAAATCTGAATTTGTGAATTCAAATACATATATATGACCAAATTTGCGCGAAGGGGTAGCTATGGTATTATCAAAATGGTAATTTTGTAAATACAGAACATCTAAACGGAATCTTGAAATATTTAACGTGAAAATATATAATGTTGGATATTTCATAAACCCATCATGGGAGTAGATTTTTCATAAACCCACCCTGAAAGTGGGTACCTCAGCAATTTCCAGTTTTAGAAATTCCCATTGGATTTGGCCTAAGCAGCTAACTGGTTCAATATGAAGTGTAAAATTTTCGTGTACTTTTGTAAGTATAAAAAATAAAAGGACAAAAAAAGAGGAAACTGAAATAAAAGTAAATCCCGCGGGAATCGGAGCAAAACCTTTTGAACGAGGGGGGGTTTTATATCCCGTGGGACTCTCATGTAACGGCTGTTGCCCAGCGTAACCTTTTTCTACTCTCTCTCTCTCTCTCCACAGCAGCAAAACATCACGATTGCATTGCTATTTCTCTTTGGAAAAGCAAAACCAAAACCAAAACTTTTATTCTTTTGGTTCTTGTTAACTGCTGCTGCGGCTGCCGTTGAGTTTTGTTGTTCTTCAGTTTCTTCCATGACGATGTCTAAAGACAATCTTCGCGGGTTGGCTCTGGCCCTGTCATCGAGCTTGTTCATCGGCACGAGCTTTATCGTCAAGAAGAAAGGGCTGAAGAAGGCTGGGGCTTGTGGACTCAGAGCAGGTTAATTTCTTCTCTCTCTCCCTCTTTTTTTTCCGGATCGATTGTTATTTTTCTTATATCATTTTACTATTTTTGACCATCAAGTTTGAGATATTTCTTGTTTGATGGTTTTGTCATGGATATGTTTCCATGGTTGCTAAGAAATTGTGATGAAGATTTTTTTTTTTATTCTATCATTTTTGGTTTGGTCCGTTTGTTTCACTATTTATTTGGGGGGTTTTCTGCTGTATATTTTCCATCTGGTTATAGTGAATTTGTCTCTGACAAGAACTGGTTTATTGTTCCATATGGTTTTTTTTAATGTGTGTTATTGGTGTTGTGTGCTGGGCACTCCATAATACATCTCTTTTCGGTGTGTGGCATCGTGTCAGACACATTTTGTACATGACACAAGCTCTATAATATACCAGGACACAGCCAGAAAAGGTGATGAGTCCATGCCACCATGCCTAAGTCACGTCTCTTTGTATTTGTGTCCTTGCAACAGACTGGATTGTGGTAAAGAAAAGGAAATTGTTGGCGATAAATTAATCAAAATTAATATTGCATTAGAATTTCCACTCCACCCCTGGCTTAAAAATAGCATCATCGCATGTCCCAGGGGCGGAGGTATATATAGACTGCACTGGGCTGTAGCCCAGTGCAAGCAAAAAAAAAAAACCAATTTTTTTTAATGACCCCAGAGGCTGCCAGCCCATTTCTCTACCTCCCTAGCATTGTATACAACTTTCCTTGCTTCTTATTCAACTCTGGAAAGATAGAGAGATGATTGATTGCTTATTTACATTTCTAAATATAAAATATTGAACTCTTCATTCCAAAGTGGTCACTACTCGCAAGAGAATACAAGTTCTCAATTCAAGAAAAAGCACAACATCTTCCCATAGAACAGGAAGAAGACCTAATTGAAGCAGGCAAGCCAACATAGCCCGCAACTACTAAAATTATGCTCTGACCTTCACATTATGCTCACATCGACTTGTCACAAATATGGATGTAATTTTATTTATTTTTTTTTGAAGAGAATACATAATCTAACTCCCAAAATAAATAATCTTGCTTGGGGATCCAGTATATACATAGTTTGGTTTCCGGAAAGCAAAAAAAAAAAAAAATGATAAATCGAGTACTTGTTATCTATATTTACAATGAATGCATTCTTTTTTAAAATTTATCGTCCATGACAAATTTTGAATCATCAAATTTACAAAAAAAATTATGTCAAATTTTTGTCATAAAATTTTAGAACATTATGGTAACTATTTGTCTATTAGCTAGCCCACTATACTCTAAAATTCTGGCTCCGCCCCTGGCATGTCCCACTTATGATCCAAAGTAGTATGAATTGCGCACCCAACCCTCAACCAGAAGAGAGAGATGAAATAACTATCCAATTAGCAACATCACTATGAACTTTAATATCTGGTGTCGGGCCGGTGGTGAAGCAAAATATAGGATGCCGATAAAAAGTTCTGCGTGAGGCCCCATCAGACCGGAGGGCGCGTGGGGCCGGCACGTGCGTCTGCTCGATCCAACGGTCGAGGACGAATTGGCTCCCACGGGACTCTCGATCCAGACCCTACATATATGTGTGTGTGTGTGAGAGAGAGAAAGAAGTTGTGTATGATAGACTGATAGTATTTTTCACATCATTTTGGCCATTTATTTAAGTTCTGCGGAATTTTTTTTCATCTAGTTATTACCGATTAAGTACAACGGGTTTCTTTAGATTTTTTTTTCCCGGTTTATTTGAGCATTTAGTTTGCCTTTACTTACTGCTATTTTTGTTTGTGAAACGTGTTTTGTGGTTGTAGAATATGACAGAGAAGTAAAGAAGCAAATAAATTTGTGTTTCCTTTATATCACTTAATTAAAAGAATTCAGTTACCAATTTATTCTATTATGTCCACTGCTGAATTAATAGCAAGATTTTTTCATGTGGCATTAAAAATCCTTGTTAGCAATCCCCGAATAAAACTCGTATTATATGCGAAATTTGTCATATCTTTGATAAACGTATGATACTTGCGTACTTTTGACAGATTCAAATCATTACGTAAATTTTAAGAATGCGAAGTTTTAAATGTCTGTATAAATTATTAAAATTTTTGGCACAAAAAATGTGGTGGGAACCTGTTTAATTAACCAAATTTGACAACATATTTAAAAATGTGAAGTTTCTAATCTCAATATTTTCATTTTTGAATATTTGACCGAATTTTTGAACGTATTTTATTTGTACTGAGCTGATATATACTATTATTTTTGCCGTCTCGAAATTTTCCTATTGCCTAATTGCTAACAAGGTTAAAGATTGTGTTATTGTTTCATAAAAAATGTTAGAATGTAAATTTGCTGCAATATTTATTAACTTTTCTCCTTTTGTTGAATGTTATAATGCTATTGTTTATTTTGCCATAAATTTATGTGGGTATAGAATTAGAAACTTATGTTAGGACCCTTGCACACAAGAAGAAAAGGTTTAATGCAGTTAGAAGATTTTTCTCTTACGTACACACGGCCACACACAAGTTATTTCTATTATTTTGAGAGAGTCACAACTAGAAGCAGAGGCAGATCCAGGCTATCAGTGGGGTGGGCTGGAGCCCACCCAAAAAGGAATTTGCTTTTTTTCCCTATAGTTAGTTGTTTTTTTTTTTTTTTTGTAGGAGTTAGCAAACACCATTCCACCCTAATCCAGTCTAGCATATCCCAATTTAAGTTTCTGGATCCGCCCTTGACTAGAAGAGATGAAGTCCTAATTACTGCCAAAGATTAGGGATAACACCAACTTCCGGAACAAGATTAACAGTAGAAAAATACGATCAAGCTCCACAATCTCGAACTTGTGTTTTTGTGAAGAAAAAAAAGAAGGAGCTCCATTGGTACCATAGAGTGATGTCAAAGAAATGATATAATGAAATTTGTAGAAGCATTTATTTGGGGGGTTTTATTTGTGCTCTTTCATCTGGGTATTCTTGATTTGATAAAAAAAAAAGATGTGTTTATAATAAGTTTATAAAAAGAAGAAAAAAGTGTCTAGACACAAGAGTAAAAAATGAGCAAGTCACTATCCTGCTTTTTTTACTTGGAAAAAGTCTGGTTACATGTGAGGGAAAAGGAGGTAGTAGCATGAAAGGGAGAAATAATAACAAGAAACGAAATATTGGTTATATTCTTCGGAAGTAGGAATGCCTAATATAGGTATGTGGTTCTCTTTCATTCCTTTAGGCATCGACCCATATGGTCTTTTACTTTTGGGGGTTACGTTTACATGTGGGTATTGCGAATCTAGTTGTAAAAGTAGTGTTTGATAACATAGACAGCTAACTGGAAGAACACCGACTTAGAACAAACAAGAAGTAAGAGAGTGATTCACATCTTTCCTTCCTTAAGTGGTGGAAGGCCTGAAAAAGAGAGAGAGCTTGCTTGTACTTTCTTTCAGCAACAAAACAAAGAAAAAGTGAATCCATGACTCACTATTACGCTCGATCTTTCTCTGGCTTTCGTCGAGCTTGAGCATAGCTGAAAGGCTTACGTGTTGGGCTGCATGGGAAGTGATCGGAAAGTAGAGAAATCTAGAAATTGCGAAAAGAAAGAAACAAAAAATAACCAGTTTGTTACCTTCTAGTTTCACCACTTTTATTAAGGAAAACTTCAAAGATATTTTTAACAAAACAAGTAAATATTTCAAACATCTGTCTAAAGAGATTTACGTAATTTTTGTATTCACTTCTCTTCCTCACTCCGAACAAATACAATTTCCGTCGTTTGATGTACTTGTGTGTCTTGGATTTTTGACGTATTTGTTTAGGCCTTTTTCAGGATCTGGAGGATTCTCATACTTGTACGAGCCATTGTGGTGGGCTGGGATGATTACCAGTAAGTACACAGTAGGAAAATTCACACTTTTCTCTATTAATACATGATCATAATTAAGGATCACAGTATCGATGATTTCTTTGTACTCAAGAATTTATTGTATATCAGTTGTATGAAGGTTACCTCATAATTAAGGATCACAGTATCCATGATTTCTTTGTAATCAAGAATTTAGTGTATATCAGTTAATAGATGATCATAATTAAGGATCACAGTATCGATGATTTCTTTGTATTGAAGAATTTAATGTATATCATTTGTAAGAAGGTTTACCTCATATATATATATATATATATATATATATATATATATATATATATAGGCGTGGATATAGATGGAAAACAGGAGTTCAACAAGCCTACACAGTAGGTGCCACAAATGAGGAGTTTAGCAAGCCTACACAGTAGGTGTCACAAATGAGATAGATCTCAAGAACAAAGTTAGGCCTCCCTACTCAGTAGGTGCCTTAAAACCTGAAGAACGAGTTACAGAGAAACAGAATAAGAAGAAGAGGAGAATTAAATCTGCTGGGGTGTAAAAACACCGCTGCTCAAAGCAAGATTCGCCTCTATACGATCCGCTTCTAGGAACCAGCAAGTTCAAGAGAACTTCTGGAACGCTCGTCAGTCAATATTTGTGACTTGAACGGGCTTCATGAACTTTACGGACTCCCTTAACTCTCTTCTTTGGTACATCTTGGAAAGGAGGCAAGTGGCCTCTATTTATAGAGTGGAGTGAGGCCTCACCATCTCTCATATCCGATGTGAGACTAAAACACCAATACTCTAAAATAGAGTTTGATGTTTTACATCATCCCACAATCAACATAGTCGAGTGCTAGCCCACGCCTTCCCCCCGAACACTCCCGTGCATGTACGAGACAACCTGGAGTCCGTGTCGAGTCCGAGCCCGCACAACAAAAATCAACTTACGTCCTTATTGGAATTAATCATTTTTTTCTTAGTAAAATCACCCACATGGTTCCCTCCTTAGGGTCACCACCCCATGTGCATATCCCAACAACACATACTCATATATATGTTGAGATAACTCATGGTGCTTTTTCAATGTGGGACTAAACTTTACAAAGCATGTTGAGAGCAAGCTCTCTTCATGTCAAGGAGCAAGAGCACCAACAATCCCCCACATATCTCATCATATATATATATGACTAGGGTTGAGCGTTCCCCACTGTAACTGTCCATCTTGCATTAGGATAGATGCCGCTGACGACTTGAATCTTCCCACATGGGTTAAATAACAGTATGATACAAGAATGGACTAAGCCTTGAATTTTGCACTATAGCTGCAATTCTTTCCACTCATATAATGTAGAGTTATCTATGCTTCTGGGTGCACATTAAGGCCATGTGCCAGCCTGGTTTCGGTGTATGTATTTTGGGCGTCTACAAGTTTACCCTCAAGAGACGGCATGTATCTCTATCCATACACTCTAGGTGAGTTCTTTTAAAGAGTCCTTGGCATGAAGCCTTGCGCTTCCGTGCGGTGCTACGCCGCTATGACATGGCTTAATGCCGAGGCTTTATCCCTAACTGGGTACCTCATTGTAGAGTCATACTACTGTAGCATGAGGTCACAAGCCTCTTTGTAGTGCCAAACTACCCAGCATGAAGCCTTGTGCTTCCGTACGGTGTTACGCTGCTATGACATGGCTTGCGAAGCCGAGGCTTTACCCTACCTGGTACCTCTTCGTGGTGTCATGCCACTGTAACATGAGGACACTGGCCTCTTTGTAGTGCTGTCTACCACTCTTCATTTATAATATACAGCATTAGGCTACCTGCCTATAAGCGGTGCTACGCTGCAGTAACATGGCTTGCTAAGCCGAGGCATTACCCCTACCTGGGAACCTCATTGTGGTGTCACCCCACTGTAGCAGGAGTCCATGAGCTCCTTTGTAGTGCTACCGTGCTTCCTGTAAAGCACAACAGACATTCACTCTGTCTGAGAACTCATTAAGGCATTTAAGCCATCCTCTCCACATGACATGTTCTTCGCAGAGAACTATAGTAGACAACAGTGGTTATGGGTCCGTATCCCTTCCATGTCCCTCAGGACTATATACCCACTGTTACCTGATATTTTTCCAATCAGTGGTCCTCCCTTGAACCAAAAGCTAGATGCCTAGTAGATTTTTCTTTGAACTAATAGCATAAAACTTTATGAAAGGATTACACAGATACAATATTAGAATGCCTTCAAGCCCATTTTTCTTGCTGCGTCATCGACCAACTGGTGCTTGAGGCCCTTTGTGAACGGATCCGCCAGGTTCTCCTGACTCCGAACATCAATTACAGCAATAGTTCTCCTTTTAATGAGATCGTTTATTGCTCTGTGCTTCAGCCGCACAGTTCTCTTCTTCACGTTGAAGAGGTCATTTGATGCTACTGCTATAGTCGCCTGGTTATCACAGTATATATGTACCTCCGGTATCTGAGCTCCAACCACTGGAAGAGCATACATGAGCTCCCGAAGCCATTCTGCTTCATCTGCTGCAGCTTCTAGTGCATAGAACTCAGATTCCATGGAGGAACGAGAGAGTATAGTCTGCTTCTTCGACTTCCGCGATATAGCAGCTTCACCCAAGGAAAAGATGTATCTACCTGTGGATCTCTCGCTCTCCACCTCTGAACACCAACTAGCATCACTGAAGCCTTCCACTACTGTCGGATACCCGCTGTAGTGCAGTGCATATGTCTGAGTCTTCTTGAGATATCTCATCACCCGCTTCACAGCTTTCCAGTGCTCAATGCCTGGGTTGCTTGTGAACCGACTCAGCATTCCCACGACGAAAGCTATGCCAGGTCTTGTGGCAGTAGTTGCGTACACCAAACTCCCGATAACACTAGAATACTCTAGCTGCCTGACGCTTTCCCTCGAATTTGGCTTCAGCTTCTGATCACACCTATATGGCGTATCGATCCCTGAAAGATCCTGATACCCGTAGCGTGGGAGCATCTTTTCAATGTAATGAGATTGTGACAGCGCCACTCCAGTGTCTGTCCGGATGTTCTTTATGCCCAAGATCACATCTGCATCCTCCAAGTCCTTCATACTGAACTTGGTTGAGAGGAACTTCTTTGTCTCCATGACATTGCCTATATCCGTTCCTAGGATTAGCATGTCGTCTACGTACAGACAAACGATGACTCCTCTTCCATCAGCGAACTTCGTGTAAACACACTTGTCCGTCTCGCTAGCTCTGTAGCCGTTTGATCTAATAACTTTGTCAAACATCTCAGACCACATCTTGGGAGCTTGCTTTAAACCGTACAATGATTTCACCAACTTGCAGACTTTGTCTTCAAGACCATTGACGACAAATCCATCTGGCTGTTGCATGTATATCTCTTCGGTCAGCTCGCCATTCAGGAATGCTGTCTTTACATCCATCTGATGTATCACCAACTTATGTATTGCTCCTAGAGAAATTAACATTCTGATGGTGGTCATCCCCTTGGCTACCAGCCTGGCCTTGAACTTATCAATAGTTCCATCTGCCTTCATCTTCTTCTTGAAGATCCATTTACATCCGATGGGTTTTGCTCCTTCAGGTAGATCTACTAACACCCATGTGTTATTGGAGGTGATAGAGTCATACTCGTCATTCACTGCCTCCTTCCAGAAGATAGCATCTCTGGTCTTCATCGCCTCATCATAGGTAAGTGGATCTGTTTCTACATAATAGGTGACAAAGTCATCTCCGAAGTCCTTTGGTCTCCTCGCTCACTTGGCTGACGGCTCTTCAAGTTCTGGTTCAAACGTTGTTTCATCAACAACAATTTCTTCTTGGACTACGACATCGTTGGAAACCTCAACTTCCTTTGCACCATTATTATTCTCCGAAGTGTCCGCGAGAACAATATTTTTGTGCCTTGCAAACTTGTCTTCAAAGTACTCCACGTCAGGAGATTCGATGACATGGTTAGACTCCAAGTCAAGGAATCTTCAAGCGTCACTCTTTTCGGCATACCCCAAGAAGATCGCCTTCGTAGTCCTTGTTTCGAGTTTCTGAATCTTCAGATCCAGAAGTTTTACATATGCCAGACACCCCCACACTCGAATGATATTCAAGTTAGGTCTGACTTTGAACCAGAGTTCATGAGGAGTAATATCAGAAGTTGCATACGGCACTCTGTTCAGAATGAATGTGGCCGTCAATGCAGCTTCTCCCCAAAAGCACTTTGGAAGACCCGCAGTTAACAACATTGAGTTCATCATCTCTGTCAACGTTCTGTTCTTCCTTTCTTCTACTCCGTTGGACTGAGGAGAATACGGAGCAGTAGTCTCGTTGATGATTCCATGTTCTTTGCAGAACGATGTGAAATCATGAGATCGATATTCTCCGCCTCGATCACTCCTCAACCTCTTGAGTTGTTGTCCAGTTTGCCTTTCAGCTTCAGCCCTGAACTCCTTGAACTTCTCGAATGCTTCATCTTTTGTTTTTATCAAGTAGACGAACGCGTACTTTGAGAAGTCATCGATGAAGGTTATGAAATACTTTATCCCGGCCTTCGTGGAGAATTGTTTGAAGTCATAGATATCGGAGTGCACCAACTCCAGAAGATCTATGTTTCGATTGACCCGATGAAAGGGTTTCCTTATGATCTTAGTCTAAGCACACACTTCACATTTCTCCACCTTTCTCCCACATTTGGAGATAAGTCCTAGACTATACATTTTGTTTATCCTTTTACAATGGACATGTCCTAGTCTATTATGCCACAACTCAAGAGTATAAGCAGAATTGGAAATTGCATTAATGTTCTTTGACTGGGTTACAAGCTGGAGTTTAAACATTCCTTCGATATAGAAAGCTTTTCCGAAGTACAAACCTTTCAAGGACATCACCATCTGGCCAGCATTTATGTCCATCCTCAGGCCTGCGTTGCAGAGCAGGCCTCCATAGATCAGGTTCTTGGTAATCACGGGAACATGCTTCACACCTTGAAGCGTCAGAGTTTTCCTGGATGTCAGCTTCAGCTCCACCATCATGATCCCTTGAACTTCAGCTCGTGCCTGGTTCGCCACCATCACCTTCTCAGAGGTTTGTCGGTATGTGGTGAACCATTTCTTGCTTGAGCAGACATGGCAGGTGGCACCAGTGTCTACCCACCAGTCAGAATCAACCCCCACCGAAGTGACCTGAGCAATTATAGCAATACCGTCAGTAATCAATGAAACCTTATTAGGCTCACCTTGCTGTGACTGCTTGGGCTTGGATCTACATTCACTCTTGTAGTGGCCCTTCTTGCCACAGTTAAAACAAGTCACATTGGACTTGGGCTTCTTCTGTTTGAAAGACGGTCCCTTCACTTTCAGATTAGTGAAGTCTTTCTTGTGGTGAGAAGCCACCTGCTTCTCCTTGGAGTAGAGTCTGCACCAGATTGGCCTCGGCCAATTGTTTGGACAAAGCGTCCATCTTCTGTTGAGAACGCATCTCGTCCTCAACGTGGATTTCTTGCAAGAGATCTTCCAGACTGATCTCGAGTTTCTTCCGATGCATTCTTGCATAGAACGTATTCCATCCAGCAGAAAGTTTCAAGACGATCCCTCCAACGATAAATTTGTCGACGAGGGACATCTTTTCATCGTCCAGTTTCTGACGAAGTTTCAGAAACTCCTTCTCATCTTCAAAGAGCCACTTGTGATATTTTTCGACGAAAAATATCTTGCTCTTGTTTTTGTCTTCCTCGTACAGCTTTTCCACAGACTCCCATATTTCTCTGGCACTATCCTTCTTTGAGTAGCATTCTGCCAGGGAATCCTCCATAGCATTTAGGATCAGAAGCCCACAAATTTTATTCTCCCTTCTCCATTTGGCCTGAAATTTAGTAGCCGCAGTTATAGCGGCAACAGACCCAGTATCTGGAACAGTAGGTTCCTCTTTAAAGAGCACGTGATCAACGTCTCGGAGTTAAAGGGTAAGAAAGACCTTCCTCTTCCAGACTTGATAATGCTCTCCATCAAACTTTTCCAACTTGCAGTAGTCAGTTTGGAGGAGTGAAGCATTAATGTTTTCCATTGTACTAATCTTGCTTTGAGATTGTTAGTCCCGAGGCGTGGATATAGATGGAAAACAGGAGTTCAGCAAGCCTACACAGTAGGTGCCACAAATGAGATAGATCTCAAGAGCAAAGTTAGACCTCCCTACTCAGTAGGTGCCTTAAAACCTGAAGAACGAGTTACAGAGAAACAGAATAAGAAGAAAAGGAGGATTAAATCTGCTGGGGTGTAAAAACACCGCTGCTCAAAGCAAGATTCGCCTCTATACGATCCGCTTCTAGGAATCAGCAAGTTCAAGAGAACTTCTGGAACGCTCGTCAGTCAATATTTGTGACTTGAACGGGCTTCATGAACTTTACGGACTCCCTTAACTCTCTTCTTTGGTACATCTTGGAAAGGAGGCAAGGGGCCTCTATTTATAGAGTGGAGTGAGGCCTCACCATCTCTCATATCCGATGTGAGACTAAAACACCAATACTCTAAAATAGAGTTTGATGTTTTACATCATCCCACAATCAACATAGTCGAGTGCTAGCCCATGCCTTCCCCCCGAACACTCCCGTGCATGTACGAGACAACCTGGAGTCCGTGTCGAGTCCGAGCCCGCACAACAAAAATTAACTTACGTCCTTGTTGGAATTAATCATTTTTCTCTTAGTAAAATCACCCACATAGTTCCCTCCTTAGGGTCACCACCCCATGTGCATATCCCAACAACACATACTCATATATATGTTGAGATAACTCATGGTGCTTTTCCAATGTGGGACTAAACTTTACAAAGCATGTTGAGAGCAAGCTCTCTTCATGTCAAGGAGCAAGAGCGCCAACAATATACATATATAATATATATATATATATATGTGTGTGTGTGTGTGTGTTGGTCCCTGGGCATAATTTTTCGATTGAAAATTAAAATTATGCAACACTTCGAAAAAGGTGCAACAAAGAGATCCCGAAGGATTCTGAGAATCGAAATCGATTGTAGCACTTCAAAGAAGGTACAAACAGTTTCGTAGTGGTAGCGAGGAATGTCCACTAACGTTTTCTGATTAGTTCTCGTTTAGAACGAGATAAAAATGGATGAACAGAAATGGTGAAATGGCCTACTGAGTGAATGATTACCGGCGCTCAAAGCTTGATTCGTCCCACACGGACAACTTCCAGGAACCAGCAAGTTCGACAGAGAACTTCAGAACACTCTGCTTTTCAGACTCCTCGGATGGCGCAAACTCTGGCGCTAAATGGCGCTGGTGTACTGATTCTCTCCACTCTTTAACTCTCTGGAAATTCATAAGGAATTGTACTGAATGGTACTCGGTAACTCAGAGAGAGAAGAGAAGCTTATATAGGCCCGCATTGTAACCGTCCAGTTAACAAAATGTTCGGGACGTAGAAAAAAATCGCTTCGAACGTTCTGTAACCACTCAAATCGTGCAAAGACACGAATTCAGCCAACTGGTGCACAATGCTCGCCAATTGCGCCACCTGCTCCCGTGCGCACTTGTGCAACACGCGCACCTTGCGCAAACTGTACGCCAACTGCAGTGCCAACTGCTGCACCATCTGGCAGCGCCAACTGGCGCGCTATCTGGCCACGCGATCAGGCTGCGCCATCTGGTCGTGCGATCGGGCAGCGCGTACAGGCGCACGAACGGCTGCGCAAGAGGATCGCGCAACGAGCGCAACTTAAGCGCATTATGCGCCTAGCAACAATGCTGACGTGCTAAGTGCAAAATGTGCCAACAAAATGCCATATTACGTTTCATGAGCCCATTAGCCCGAGTCTGAGTTCGAGTCCGAGTCACTAAGCCCCAACGAGGCTTAGCTCCAATGGAATAAATTCCAAGAGCAAAAAGTATTAAGCTTTAACACGGAGTCTTATCCTTACCTCCTAGTAAAATCACCCACTTAGTTCCCTCCTTAGGGTCACCACCCCATGTACATATCTCAACAACACATCAAGTATATGTTGAGATACACTTCATGATGCTTTTCCAATGTGGGGCTAAATAATACTAGGCATGTATTGAGAGCAAGCTCTCTCTACATGTCAAGGGAAAAGCTCCAACAATCTCCCACATATCTCGATATATGGATTTGAGTGTTCCCTATAGTAACTGTCTGTTATGCATTATGATAGATGTCGTTGACGACTTGAATCTTCCCGCATAGGTCAAACAACAGACTATAATATAAGAATGGACTAAGCCTTGAATTCTGCACCATAGCTGCAATTCTTCTCACTCACATAATGTAGTTACATGTGCTTCTGGCTGCACATTAAAGGCCCTGTGCCAGCCTGGTTTCAGTGCATAATTTGGGCGTCTACAAGTTTATCCTCAAGAGACGGCCTACTATCTCTGTCCATACACTATAGGTGAGTTCTTTATTAAAGAGACATGGCATGAAGTCTTGCGCGTCCCTTGCGGTGCTACACTGTTATGACATGGCCTAAAGCCGAGGCATTACCCCTATCCAGGAACCTCATCGTAGTGTCATACTACTGTAGCATGAGATCACAAGCCTCTTGTAGTGCCAAACTATCCAGCATGAAGCCTTAGGCTTCCTTATGGTGTTACGTCGTAAGGACATTGCTTGCAAGGCCGAGGCTTTACCCCTATCCGGGTATCTCATCGTGGTATCGTGCCACTGTAACATGAGAACATCCTCCCCTTTGTAGTGATGTCTACCACTCTTTAATTTCATCATACAACATTAGGCTACCTGCCTATTTGCGGTACTACACCGCTGTGACTTGGCTTGCAACGCCGAGGCATTACCCCTACATAGGAACCTCATGGTGGAGTCACTCTACTGTAGCATGGAGTTACACTCCTTGTAGTGTTGTGCTACCGTACTTCCTGTAAAGCACACCAGACATTCACTCTACCTGAGAACTCATTAAGGCGTTTAAGCCATCCTCATCACAGGTAGAAAAACATTTAGTAGACAACAGTGGTTGTAGGTCCGTAACCTTTCCATGTTATAGAGGACATGTACCCATTGTTCCTGATATTTTCCCAATTAGTGGTCCTCCCTTGAACCAAAAGCTAGATGCCTAGTAGATTTCTCTTTGAACTAATAGCATAAAACTTTATGGTAGGATTGCAATAACATAATATCAGAATGCCTTCAAGCCTATTTTACAAGCTGTGTCATCGACTAGCTGGCGCTTGAGGCACTTGATGAACGGATCTGTCAGGTTCTCCTGACTCTGAACATCAATCACTGTAATGACACCTCTCTTGATGAGAACGTGCACTTTTCTGTGTTTTAACTGTACAGTTCTCTTCTTTCCATTGAAGAGATCATTTCATGCCACCGTCGCAGTCGCCTGGTTGTCATAGTATATCGAAATTGCCGGTATTTGTGCCCCAACCACTGGAAGATCATACATGAGCTCCCGAAGCCATTATGTTTCCTCCGTTGCGGTATCAAGTGCAAAGAACTCAGATTCTATGGAGGAACGAGGGAGTATAGTCTATTTCTTCGACTTCCACAATATAGCAGCTCCATCCATTGTGAAAATGAATCCACATGTGGACCTCTCGCTCTCCAACTCTGAGCACCAGCTGGCATTAATGAAGCCTTCTACTACCGACAGATCTCCGCTGTAGTGCAGTGCATATATCTGAGTTTTCTTGAGATATCTCATTACCCGTTTCACAGCTTTTCAGTGCTCAATGCCTAGGTTGCTTGTGAAACGACTCAGCATTCCTAGGACGAAAGCTATGTCAGGCTTTGTGGCAGTAGTAGCATATATCAAACTCCCGATGACGCTTGTATACTCCAGATGCCTAATGCTTTCCCTCGAATTAGGCTTCAGCTTCAGATCACACCTGTAAAGCGTATCGATCACTGAAAGATCCTGATATTCGTAGCATGTGATCATCTTCTCAATATAATGAGACTGTGACAGCGCCAGTCCAGTGTCTGTCCGGATGATCTTGATTCCTAAGATCACTTCAGCTTCCCCCAAATCCTTCATACTGAACTTAGTCGAGATGAACTTCTTTGTCTCCGTGACACAGCTCATATCTGTACCTAGGATCAGTATGTCATCCACGTACAAACAAACGATTACACCTCTTCCATCAGTAAACTTTGTGTAAACACACTTGTCCGTCTCGCTAACCTTGTAGTCATTTGACCTTATAACCTTGTCAAACTTCTTATGCCACATATTGGGAGCCTGTTTAAGACCGTACAAGAATTTATCTTCAAGACTCTTGACAACAAATCCCTCTGGTTATTGCATATAAACCTCTTCGATCAGCTCGCCATTTAGGAAAATCGTTTTTACATCCATCTGATGTATCACCAACTTATGTATTGCTGCGAAAGCAATCAACATTCTGATGGTGGTCATCCGGACTACTGGAGCATACATGTCGAAGTAGTCGATTCCTTGCTTCTGAAAAAACCCCTTGGCTACTAGCCTAGCCTTGAACTTGTCAATAGTTCCATCTACTCTCATCTTCTTCTTGAAGATCCATTTGCATCCGATAGGTTTTGCTCCTTTAAGAAGATCAACTAACACCCAAGTGTTATTTAGATGATTGAATCAATTTCATTGTCTACTGTCTCTTTCTAGCAAATAGCGTCTCTGGTCTTCATCGTCTCATCATAGGTAAGTGGATCTGCTTTCACATGATAGGTGACAAAGTCATTTCCGAAGTCCTTCGACCTCCTCACTCACTTAGTTGACGCCTCAGCGAGCTCTGGTTCAACAGTTGTTTCGACAACAACTTCTTCTTGGACTACGTTCTCATTGGAAACTTAAATTTCTTGTGCACCCTCATTGTTCTCCGGAATATCCGTAAGAACAATGTTCTTGTGCCTTGCAAACTTATCTTCAAAATATTCTGCGTCGTGAGATTCAATGATATGATTTGATTCAATAATAAGAAATCTCCGAGCATCACTCTTTTCGGCATAACCCAAGAAGATCGTCTTTATAGTCCTTGTCCCGAGCTTCTGAATTTTCAGATCTGGAAGCTTCACATATGCTAGACACCCCTACACTCGAATGACATTCAAGTTAGGTCTGACTTTGAACTAAAGTTTATAAGGAGTGACGTCTGAAGTTGCATGCAGCCCTATAGTTTGAATAAAAGTGGCCGTCAATGCAGCTTCTTTCCAGTAGCATTTTGGAAGACCCGCAGTCAACATCATTGAGTTTATCATTTCTGTCAAAGTTTTGTTCTTTCTTTCTGCTACTCTGTTAGATTGAGGAGAATACGGAGCAGTAGTCTCATTGACAATTCCATGTTCTTTACAGAACGATGCAAATTCATGAGACCTATACTCTCCTCCTCGATCATTTCTTATTCTCTTGAGTTGTTGTCCAGTTTGCCGTTCAGCCTCGGCCCTGAATTCTTTGAACTTCTCGAACGCTTCGTCTTTAGCCTTCAGCAGGTAGACGAACGCGTACTTTGAGAAGTCATCGATGAAGGTTATGAAATACTTCATCCGGGCCTTTGTAGAGAATTGTCACAGATATCAGAGTGTACCAACTCTAGAAGATCTGTGCTTCGATTAACCCGAGGAAAGAGTTTTCTTGTGATCTTCGTCTGAGCACATACTTCACACTTCTCTACCTTACCCCCATATTTGGAGATAAGTCCTAGACTAGACATTTTGATTATTCTTTTACAATGAACATATCCTAGTCTATTATGCCACAACTCAAGAGTATAAGCAGAATGAGCGATTGCATTAATAACATTAGACTGATTTACAAGCTGAATCTTAAACATTCCTTCGGTATAAAACGCTTTCCCGAAGTATGTTCCCTTTATGGACATCACCATCTGGCCAGCATTGATGTCCATCCTTAGGCCTGCGTTACAGAGTAGGCCTCCAGATATCAGGTTCTTTGCGATAGCAGGTACATGCTTCACACCTTGAAGCGTCAGAGACTTCTCTGAGTTCAGCTTCAACACCACCGTCCCAATGCCTTGCACTTCAGCTTGTGCCATATTTGCCACCATAACAACTTCAGAAGTTGGTGTGTAGGTGGTGAACCATTCCTTGCTTGAGCAGACATGGCCGGTGGCACCAGTGTCTACCCACCAGTCAGAATCAGCCCCCACCGCAGTGACCTGAGCGATCATTGCAATAACGCCAGTGATCATTGAAACCTTACTAGGGTCACCTTGCTCTGATTGCTTGGACTTAGATTTGCATTCACTCTTGAAGTGGCCCTTCTTGCCACATTTGAAGCAAGCCAAATGGAATTTTGGCTTCTGTTGTTTGAAAGAAGTCCCCTTCACTTTCAGATTATTGTGGTCCTTCTTTTTGCTGTAAGAAGTCGCCTGCTTTCCTTTTGATTCCTTGGTGTGAACCAAATTGGCGTTATCCATCTGTTTGGACAGAGCGTCTACCTTCAGTTGAACCCTCATCTGGTCCTCAAAATAGATTTATTGTAGGAGATCTTCGAGACTGATCTCCAATTTCTTCCTATGCATGTTTGCATAGAACTTGCTCCAACCAGCGGGGAGCTTTGAGACGATCC
>JANAVB010016600.1:5156974-5219474 GCA_029216955.1 Iris pallida
GACAGAAACACAACAGCTTTCAACAACTATTAGACTCGGGAGGAAGGGCCGTGGAGTCTCAGGAGGGCCTCCAGGTAGAATCGGTCAGGTATTACTCTGCGCTATATAATTAGTCTCACTATACCTCTGTTTTCCCTGACATTGTGTGCAAGAGGATTGTTACTGCTCACGGGAACAAATTGCTCTTGGAACCTGTTCGAGTAGAGGAGATCGAGGACATTATCATGGCGGCAGACCCAAATAAATCTCCTGGCCCCGATGGTTTCAACAGCAAATTCTTCAAACTCCATTGGGCAACTCTCAAGACCCCAATGCTTCTCGCCGTCCAGGAGTTATTTGAATCTAGGAAATTGTTGAAGGAGTTAAATCACACATTCTTAACGTTGGTGCTGAAGAAAAAAGGTGCGACATCGTTGGCTGACTTCCGACCTATTGCGTGTTGTAACTATTTATACAAAATAATTACACACTTGATGGTTCATCGGATGGAAGGGATTATGCAAGGGCTGGTATCACGGAACCAGGCAGCTTTCATAAAAGGCCGATCAATTGCTGAGCACAGCCTATTAGCACATGAGATGGTACATGAGTTCAACAAGAGGAGGCATGAAGGCCTGCATTAAGTTACACCTCCGTAAAGCATATGATATGGTGAATGGGGAGTTTGTTTGCAAATTGATGGCCGCTATGGGATTCGATAGAGATGGGTGGACCGCATTCGGGAGTGCATCACCACGCCCACCTTTTCTGTCCTCCTCCGTGGTATCCCGTATGGATTCATCAAAAGTAACAGAGGCATCCGGCTGGCCGATCCAGTTTTACCTTACCTCTTCACTTTGGTGATGGAGTTTTTCACGTGTCAGATAGAGATAGGGATGTGGCAGAAGAGTATCGTCCCCATTTATCGTCGGATCTATCCTCACATCTCACATCTTATTTATGCCGATGACCTGCTTGTTTTCCTCCAACCTTCCATGTCAGGTCTACAGGCAGCCACGAGGATTATAGAGGAGTTCGACCGGCTCTCCGGGTTACAACTTAATAAAGATAAAAGTCGAGTTTTCTTCGACTCCCAGTGTACTCTCAAAGAGGAGCGCTCTGCCGTGCTCGGAGTGGCGAAAGGGGATCTACTGGTAAAGTACTTGGGTATACCTCTATCTGTTAATTATACCCGAGATCAAAATTGTACTTCATTGGTTGAATATACCCAAAGACGGGTGGAGGGCTAGCAGGCACGGGGACTGTCATTTAGCGGATGAATTGAGCTGGTAAGATCGGTTATCACGTCTCTGGCTAGATTTTGGTTGCAGGCTGTTAAACTCCCATTGGCAACTATCCGAAAGATGGAGCGCATTTGTGCGGACTTCATATGGAGAGGGGGTTGCATGCGATAGGATGGGAGCAGTTATGTCGGCCGCGACAGGAGGGCGGAGTGGGTCTCCAGGATCTCCAAACCATCCGGGAGGCGACTGGCATGAAGCTGATTTGGAAATTCATCCAAGGAGGCTCCTTGTGGGCTGATTAGACTGCTAGCAGATACCTTAAAGGAGGAAACTTCTGGGCACACACGTATGATAACAATGCATCGGTGACGTTTAAGCTATTACCGCAGAATCGTGCACGAATAGTGCCTGCTATCCAACGTGTGTTCAGAGACGAGAGGGACACCGATTTATGGTATGATCCTTGGATAGAGAGTCAGAACCTTTGGGAACTTACGGGAGAACAATGGATTAACGAGGCTCGAAAAAGGATGGGAGTCCATTCTATTATTACGGATGGCGAGTGGCAGCCGGAAGGATACAACCACACGGTCGGGTTTATAGCTCAAATTCGTCGGTGCAGCATTGTCCGAGAACCCCGTCGCAACCACTGGGTTTGGCGAAGTAGGGGAGGTGGCGGTAGACAGCAAGATGACGCGGGGGGGCCGCCAGCAGGAAGGAAGGTGGGGGCGGGCAGCAGGCTACAGTCGGCGGCGACAGTACGGCGAGCAGTGGCAATGAACGTGCGGCGGGCGACTCGGCTAATCGGCTGACTGGGAGAGGGGGACGGCATGCGGTGACAGTAGATGGATCATCTGGGCCTCGACTGCGGGACTGTTTTGACCTGGTGCGGCCACGCTATTCGGGGATGGAGCACTCCGAATTCTTTTGGACCAAGGGATTGGCGAGTAAAATGCAACTATGCATGTACCGGGTCCAGCTCGACCGTTTGCTGACGAGGGATAGGCTCATCCGTTTTGGTGTACAAATTGATTTGCCAAGTTGTACTCTCTGCTCTTCAGAAAATGAGTCTATTAGCCACCCTTTTTTTAATGCAGCATGGCCTGGGATATATGGCATGCACAATGTAATAGGTTGTACTGGAGTATGGACACTCAAGATATTGGGGGTATTATTACCCAGATTAAAGCTGACAAGGATAGAGGTGCGGAGTGGTTCAAGGAGGCTCAGATTCGACTCGCATCCTCGGTTTGACATATATGGAGGGAACGGAACAGACGTATTTTTGAGGGGGTCCAGACCTCTAATACGGGGATATTAAACAACATAGAGTTTAATGTATCTGCGATGACCTCAATTTGAGGGGCTGTCATTTGTATTTGTCTTTGATCAGTGAATAAAACTTTACCTTTCTTTCAAAAATATATATATATATATATATATATATATATATATTTGGAAAAATATATATATATATATATATATATATATATATATATATATATATATATATATATATATATATATATATATATATATTTTTGGACTAGAGTAAAATAGTCCCACATCGGCTACACCACCAAGTGGGTATCTCAATATAATGCTTTGCATGTATTGAGGTGTGCATATGGGGTGTGGTGCGGCACATGTGGGTGCCATATGTGGGTATTTTTCTAGGAGAAAAAAATGATTAACTCTAACAAGGAAGCATGTTGTTTTTTGTCGTTCGGACTCGGACACGGGCTCTACAATGCGTCGTGTATGCACGGGCGTGTTTGGGGGGTAGGCATGGACTGGCACACGCAACTAAGCTGATTGCGGAATGATCTAAAATATCAAACTCTATTTTTGAGTATTGGTATTTTAGTCCCATATCGGATAGGAGAAAAAGTAAAGTCTCCCTCCACTCTATATATAGTCCCTTGGCCTCCTTTGTAAGATGTACCAAATAAGAAAGTAAAGGGAGCCCGTTGAGTCCAAGGAGACCGCTCGAGCCACAAAAAGTTGACCAGCGAGCGTTCCAAAAGTTCTTTTGTTCGATCTTGCTGGTTCTTGGAAGCAGATCGCAGTAGGGCGAATCTTGTTTTGAGCAACAGTGATCTTCATCACCCCAGCAGAGTTGCATCTTCTTCTTCCTCCGTCTTCTTCTAAGAGGCTACAGGATCTTTAGAGAAGCAAATTCTTTTGCTCTGAATTCTCTGAAGTTCCTCATATACAGAGTGTGTGTGCAAATTCGTTTGCAGAATCACTCTGTCTACTTACGTTCTTTCATCTAAGATATGTTTCGGAATATATATATATATATATATATATATATATATATATATATATATATATATATATATATATATGCCAATGACCTCTACCTCAAGTGGTTAGAGTGAGGCATATAACTCCCAAGAGGTTGCAGGTTCGAGCAACGGGAGAAGCACATTTAATTCCATGTGGAGGAATAAATGTGAGTGCGGGCTGGATGCGGTGAGATACAAGTGCTGGTGCGGGCCTTCGAGTTGAGATTGATGCGGTAAGATACAAGTATGGGTGCGGGCAGTAGTCTGTAACACAATTACCTGTTCCAATATATATATATATATATATATATATATATATATATATATATATATATATATATATATAATGGCGGCTGCTCCCCCGTGCGATCGGGCGACCGAACCCCAAACTAGGGTTTCGACCTTTCCTACCCCCCGATCCGCTTGCGGGGAGGGGGCCTCGGCGGCTGGGAGGACCGGGGGGGTGGCGGACGGCTGCTTGGCAGCCCTAATGGCGGCAACGACGGGACCCCCCCACGCGGGGGGTAGTCGGGAGGCACCGGCGGGACCCCCCAGGCGGGGGGGGGTCGGGCAGCACCGACGGGACCCCCCCAGGCGGGGGGGGGTCGGGTGGCAGCGGGGCTGGGTCCAGCGACCCCAGGCCGGGCGGCAGCGGCGGATCCACCCGCGGAGGGGGGGGTCAGGGGGCGGCGGCGGGAACCCTTCATGCGGGGAGGGGTCGGGCGGAGGCGGTGGTGGCACTTCCGGAGGAAAGTCTTCCGTTTTCGAGTTCGGGTCCGGAGGGGACAACTTTGGGGATGCCGGCTGGCAGACTATGACGAGACGACGGACTGGAGGACGGAGAGGAGCACAGTCCCAAGGTTCGGGAAGGGCGGGTCCAGGAAATCAGGGGAATCGATCTCTGATTGGCGCTATGGATCCCCGACGCCGGGGGGAAGGCACGGTGCAATCAGTTCCGGGTTGGAGGCCTAAGGCGACGGCGGCCGAGAAGGCTAAGGGTATTGCTACCGATACCAGCATGACAGGCCAGGGCCCTGTTAACCCCCCGATCAGGCCGCTCACTGCGGAACAGAGGCCTCGGTCATGGAAAGAGGTCTGCACGCCAGTGACTGAGAAAAGTCCGATGTCGATGGAGTTTGTCCCACCGATGTCGGTTGGAGGAGGACTTCGGGCGTATTTCCCAGCTGAAGAAATAGCGGTTGTTTTCGAATTCTGGAAGAACACTCTGGTGTTATATGTGTTAGGAAACAAGCCGTTCTATGGAGAGGGTCTGGAGACCCAAAGGGAGCATGGAATTCTTCTCTCGGAAGAACGGGTTCTATTATGTCAAATTTGGTTTAGCGGAGGATGTGGCCAGGATCCTGCAGGGGGGCCTTGGTCGTTTGACGGGAGACTCATTATACTGAAGGAGTAGACGCCGGAGTTGAGGTGTGAGAAGGAGGTGCTGAACGCTATCCCCATCTGGGTCCGATTTTCTGAGTTCCCAGTGAAGTATTGGAGTATCCCGCTTCTCATGCGACTTGCCAGTCTTGTGGGAAAGCCGATCAAAGCAGACGAGGCCACTACTTTTCGTACCAGATTGATGTATGGCAGGGTCTTCGTGGAGATCAAGGCGGGCTCTGCGCTACCGAGTACGCTTGAGTATCAGGTACCGTCTGGGGAGGTTCTGACACAGGCAGTGGAGTATGACTGGGTTCCTCTATGTGTTCTCACTGTGAGTGCTTTGGGCATCCTACCAGCGCGTGCAAATACAAGGGGAAGGAGACTGCCAGGCCACATACGACTCAGACGGAGGTACCTAGGAAGGAGACCACCTCTAGTCACCTACCGGGGAAGACGGAGCCAGTCAGACATCGGGAGGAGGACACAAGGATGGAGGTTGACATGAGGTTGGAGTCAGGATCATCGCAGGGAGAGGAGAGCACGCAGGGTGCACTGGTCCCGTTCATACCACAGAGGACCATCGTGACCAGGGGTATGAGCGCGGCTGGTAGTAGTCAGATGGTGACGAAGGCCCCCCCCCCGGCGATCATGGTGTACAGCAGCAGGAAAAGGCATGCTCTGGCCACACGGGAGGATATCCCTCAGGCGAGGGATATGGATGACCAGACTGAAGACAATCCTGACTGGGCCCTTACACTCAGCAGGATACAGGCCCACCTTGCTCCTTCTTCTATGGTAGATGCTATAATTGATCAGGCGGATGAGACACTTCCCTCGAGTGTCGATCCAGATGAGTGCCAGAGGGACCCATCCTCTCTTTATTAGATGTCGGTCCTAGCATGGAACATTTGGGGGATGTTCCATAGGACGATGGAGGGAGATTGGAGGGGTTCTGAGACGAGAGGCGTGTGACATTGCCATCCTACTGGAGACGAAGATTAGAGGGGCCGCTATGCTCTCGTGTAGGACTCCGGCAAACTGGGATCACATTCACAACTTAGATCTTTGTGGTATGGCAAGGATCTGGGTTAGGTGGAACAAAGGAAGTTAGGAAGGGATGCAGATCCACAAATCAGAACAACTCATCGGCGTTACTTTTGTGAACAAAGGTGGGTTCCGATTCATCTTGGGGGCTGTCTATGGGCACAATGACAGGAGACTACGGGAGGCTTTGTGGGAGGACATTATGCATCTGGGTCTCATGGCGGACAATATGTCTCTCCCTCTGCTCATCATGGGGGACTTCAATGCTATGCTGCTTCGCCATGAGAAGGTGGGAGGTCATCCTGTTCCGGATTTGATCTTATATGACTTCCAGAGGTGTCTGCTACTGTCAGGGATACGGGGGCTGGAGCGAGCCGGACATATCTGGACCTGGCACAACAAGGCTACTCATAACCGGATTGCTTGTAAGTTGGATCGAGCCTCGGGCAATAGTGAGTGGTTCAGGTGCTTTCCGAACTCGGTGGCGGAAGGTCTGGCGGCGGATACTAGCGACCATTCTCCTATCCGGGTTGGCTTCGGTGAGAGACCTACTCTGAGGGCGAGGCCATTCCGGTATAACAATAGCTGGTATCTGTCGGCTGGATATGAGGAGGTGGTTACGAGAGAGATACAGCACTTCCGGGAGGGCACGGCTCAGTTTCGTATGGTGCACAAACTAAAGCAGCTCAAGCAGGCTATCAGGGGGTGGGTAAAGACGATTCCGTGGACTTCTCTGGCAGATAAGGAAGCCGAGCTTCGGGACACCCAGGTGGCCCTCCAAGCTGACATTCTGAACGGGGAGCTGGCGGCCAAAGAGAAGCTCCTGATTGAGGAGGTTAGCACCATGCGCCAGCAGGAGGAGATTAGTGCGGCACAGAGGGCTAAAATTACCTGGCTTAAAGATGGAGACCGCTGCACTAGATTCTTCTACGATGTGATCCGCGCCCGTCAGCACCGGAACAGCATTCCAAGGCTTCTGAATGCTGAGGGACGGCTTGTTGGGGACCCGGTGGAGATTCAGGAGGAGGCCGTCAGATTCTACACGGCTCTTTATCAGCAGACAGACTACTCCAGCACGTTCCCTGCACTTGTCACGAAGAGACTGGTGTCCCGACATGGGAACAGTTTGCTTCTGGCACCTGTGAGGATGGAGGAGGTGGAGGATATTGTTATGAAGGCCAATCCCAACAAAGCTCCCGGGCCTGATGGCTTCTCTTCTGGGTTCTTTAAGCGACACTGGGGTGTGCTTAAGACCCATGTCCTGGCGGCGGTTCAGGTGTTCTTTGTGGAGGGCAGGCTTCTGAAGGAGATGAACCACACTTTTTTGATGCTGGTTCCTAAAAAGGAGGGAGCGACTTCTCTTGCGGACTTCCGGTCCATTGCTTGCTGTAATTTTTTTTTACAAGATTATCACTCATCTTATGTGCAGGCGTATGGAGGGGATTATGCAGGGATTGGTGTCCCAGAATCAAGCAGCGTTCATCAAGGGCCGGTCGATAGCGGAGCACAGCCTGCTAGCTCATGAGATGGTGAGGGAGTTCAGCAAACCTGGGGGGATGAAGGCTTGTGTGAAACTTGATCTCCGGAAAGCTTATGATACGGTCAACAGGGACTTCCTGTGTCACTTGATGCTTGCCATGGGATTCGACGAGAGGTGGGTTGCGAGGGTGAGGGAGTGCATTTGCTCCCCTACTTTCTCAGTCCTCATCCAGGGCACGCCGCATGGCTACTTCAGTAGCAACAGGAGGTTGAGGCAGGGTGACCCCCTCTCCCCGTATCTATTTACCTTGGTGATGGAGTACTTTACCTGCATGATGGATACGGCTGTGCATAGCAAGAGGATCGTCCCCCTTTTCCGATTGGTGAGTCCGGGTGTATCCCACTTGATCTATGCTGAAGACTTATTGGTGCTTCTCCAACCTTCCATGGGGGGAATGAGAGCGCTCTCTGACATTATGGAGGAGTTCGGGCGGCTATCTGGGCTCCAGTTAAACAGGGAGAAGAGCAGAGTCTACTTTAGCTCCCGGTGTACACAGCAGGAGGAGAGAACCTTCGCCTTAGGTGTGGACAGAGGCGAGCTCCCAGTGAAATACCTGGGGGTTCCGCTGACGGTCAACTATGCCAGAGAGCAGGATTGTCACAGCTTGGTGGACTTTGCTCAGAGGAGGATGGAAGGCTGGCAAGCTGCGGGTTTATCTTTTGGCGGCAGGATCGAGTTGGTGCGTTCGGTTATTGCAGGCATCACGATGTTCTGGTTCCAGTCTATCCAGGTTCCCACGGCTACTATTCGTAAAGTGGAGGCCATCTGTGCTGATTTCATCTGGAGGGGAGGGATGCACGCGATATCCTGGGACCAGTTATGTCGGCCTAGGAAGGAAGGAGGAGTAGGGTTGAGGCCTATCCGTTCGGTCATGAAGGCAGCTTGTGTGAAGATGGCCTGGAGATTCATCAAGGGGGGTCGCTCTGGACAGAATGGATGGCGAACAGATACCTGAGGAGGACCAACTTCTGGGCTTGCAGGATAGACAACAATTTCTCGGTCACGTTTAAGGCCATCCTTAGGTGTAGACCGGTGCTTCAGACCGCTATTTGCAGGCATATGAAGGATGGGACGTCTACCGACCTCTGGCTGGACCCTTGGTTGGGTTCCAGATCCTTACTCGATCTTCTAGGGGGGCAGCTGGACAAAGAAGCGGGCAGGGGGCTCACTTGTAGTCGGATCATTAGAGATGGAGTTTGGAGGCCAGAGAGTTATACTTATACCGCTCAGCTAGCCGAGGAGATTCGCCTTATTACTATCGACGCTAGCCAGGCGGAGGATACATGGTGCTGGGCCGGCCCAGGTACGGGGGGCGGGTCAGGGCTATTCTGCTTTCGGAGTTGCTACGATTTGGTTCGGACCCACCACGATCTGGCGGAGGAGGTGGACTTCATTTGGGGCAAGGACGTTGCACGGAAAATACAACTATGTGCATATCGTCTTCTCCGGGGTAGACTGATGACGAGAGACAGACTCCTCCGGTTTGGGATGCAGATCCCGGATGTCAAATGTGTGCTATGTAATGAGGACGATGAATCTATGGGGCATCTTTTCTTTGTTTGCCCGATGACCTGGCACATTTGGACTGAACAGTGTGCACAGCTGAGAGGAGGAGTTGGGGTGGATCGAGACATCCGGAGCATTCTCAGCTGGATCCGAGATCACAGAGGCCGGGATCCGGGGTGGGCTAGAAGAGCCAGAGTTCGTCTTGCTGCGTCTGTTTGGCACATCTGGAAGGAGCAGAACAGACGTATCTTTGAGGGCTTGACTACCCCCCTATTGGAATTCTACATAATATAGAATTCGATGTATCTGTAATGGCCCCATAATATTAGTATTTGGGGCATGGAGAGTTGTGATGTTGTACTTTAATACCTTTTCAGCTATATGCGAGGAATAAATTCACCCTTATTCCAAAATATATATATATATATATATATATATATATTGAAATCAGGTAAATTGTTTCTGGAATCGCTCCCACTGGGATTCGAACTCCTGACCACTCGGGCCGCATGCATCTCTCTTAACCACTAGGCTAGAGGTCATTTGCTATATATATATATATATATATATATATATATAAAACTATAATATGGCGGCTGCAGGTGATTCCGGAAACCCTAGCTCTGCTAGGGCATCGCCAAATCGAGGCGTGGAGGCGGCCAACCGCCCCCCGGACCGGGGGAAAGGCAAGGGGGTGGCTGGGGCGGCCGGTGGCGACCGGCGGGAGGCGGTCGGCGGCGCCCGGCCGCCGGCGGCGAGCGCTGCTGCTGCTGCGAAGCCGCGCGCGGGCGCTGGAGCAACGCGGGAGGACCGGGGAGGTCCGGCGACCCTCCCCCGGGGGCGGGCGGCGGCCGGCGACCCCCCCAGGCGGGGGGGGGGGTGGCCGGGGAGGGCTGCGGACGGTGGCCTTCCCTCCGGGCACGGGTTCGACTGGGAGTTCGACGGCGGTGACCTCCGGGGGCTCTCCGATGGTGTTCACCGCCCAAAGAACTTCGTCGGGATTGGAGGATGAGGAGGGGGCTTGGACTACGGTCCAGAATCGGAGGGTTAGGCGGGGAGGAGGGCAACGATCGCAGATCCCTGAGGCTAGGAGAGGCACAGCTTATACGCAGGGATCGGACAGGAGGGCGGGGATTGCCAGGAGAACGGGTCCAACGGTGGGTCAGGTTCACTCGGTGGAACGGGAGGGACAAGCCAGAATTGTGTGGCGGCCTCGTGCGAAGGGGTCGGCGGGGACGACTGCCCCAGTCATCGGGGGAAGACGGACTGCTGCGACCATTAGTGGCCGGCCAACCCCGACGATTCCACCTCGGAGTGCGGGCCCGCGACCTGTATCCTGGGCAGATGCTTGCAAGGTTGGGGTTGCCAAGACGCCGGCATCGATGGAGTATGTTGCTCCTATGGAGATTGGGGGTGAGCTCTGCGCCGACTTCCCGGCCGACGAAGTGGCAAAGGTGACGGCATTCTGGGAGAACACGTTAGTGCTATATGTGTTGGGGAGCAAGCCCTTCTACGGGCAGATCCGAGGATATGCGGACAGAGTCTGGCGGCCGAAGGGGAGCATGGAGTTCTTCTCCAAGGAAAACGGGTTCTACTTCGTGAAATTTGGGTTGGCAGAAGATGTGACTCGGATACTCCAGGGGGGCCATGGACGTTTGACGGCCGTCTCATTATACTGAAGCAATGGACTCCCGACTTGAGGTGTGAGAAGGAGGTGCTTAATGCGGTGCCTGTGTGGGTTCGGTTTTCTGAGTTTCCGGTTCGCTTCTGGAGTGTCCCCCTTCTGATGAGACTTGCCAGCCTTATTGGCAAGCCGATTAAGGCGGATAATGCCACCACCTTCAGATCTAGATTGATGTATGCACGGGTATTTGTGGAGATTGATGCTAAGTTGGATCTGCCTGAGCAGTTGAAGTACAGGACCCCCTCTGGCCAGTTCGTTATACAGAAGGTGGAGTATGAGTGGGTTCCCCCCAGATGTCCGGCATGTGCCTGCTTTGGGCATCTCCCGAGTGCTTGTAGACGTGGAGGAGCTTCTGAGGTGGTGGCGGAGGAGGTACAGCAGGAGGCAAGTGGTGCGGAAGACTCCCCTGTAGTGGAACAGGTGGGCTTGATGGAGGATGAGATGGAGGCAGACCCTTCCCCCACCTCTGGGGGATATGAGGGGTCTCCGACGGAGGATCTGGCTGGAGCGATGGTTGAGTATATGGGGACGAGGACCATGACCACCAGGAGTATGGGGCAGGAGGACAGGCGACAGGGTGATAAAGACGCGCTAGCACTTCAGGTGTACAGTCGGAAGCGCCAGGCTACGGAGGCGCATAGTGAGGACAGCGGTCAGGGTGGGACGGAGAGAGTGTGGAAGGTCAATCCTAAATGGGTGGCTGTTCTTGCAAAGCCTCCCCCACAGGGGGACCCACACGGGGCTGCGGCCCCTACTCTGTCCCTCCTTCTACAGGGGGATGGAGATGAGGATACCAGAGATATGGAGGTTGCACTCTCCCCGGGTGCTCCTTCAGAGGATGTTCAGGGGACCCCACCCGCGGTTTAGATGTCGGCCCTTGCCTGGAATGTCCGGGGGGGGTGTTCTCTGGGGAGATGGAGGGAGATTAGTGAGGTGCTGAGGAAGGAAAAGTGTAAAATCTCGATCTTACTGGAGACTAAGATCAGGGGGGCAAAAACTCTGACCCGTAGAACTCCTACGGACTGGGTCCAGCTTCACAACCTTGGTCTCTGTGATATGGCGACGATCTGGATTAGATGGAATGGAGCTAGTTGGGAGGGTGAGGAAGTTTTCATGTCTGACCAGCTGGTGGCTATCTCCTTCACCAACAAGGGGGGTTCCGTTTCTTACTCGGTGCCGTCTACGGGCACAACGACAGGAGGCGGCGGGAGACCTTGTGGCAGGACATCATCAGGCTGAGTTCTTTAGCGATGCATCGTCATCTCCCCTTACTTATTATGGGAGACTTCAATGCTACGCTATACCGGGAAGAGAAGCTAGGGGGGCGGCCGGTCCCGGACCAGATCCTCTCGGATTTTCAGTCTTGCTTGCTCCAGTCCGGGCTCAGGGATCTGGAGAGGATAGGGCACATTTGGACTTGGCACAACAAGGCGGTGGTGAGCAGGGTGGCTTGCCAGCTGGATCGTGCTTTGGGGAACAGTGATTGGTTCCGCCTATTCCCCGCCTCTGTGGCTGAGGGGCTCCCTGCGGGGACCAGTGACCACTCGCCGATCCTGGTGCGCTTCATAGAGAGTCCCAGATGGAGGGCCCGGCCGTTTCGGTATGACAACAGTTGGTTCCTCTCGGCTGGATACGAGGAGACTGTGGTGGGAGGTCTTAGCCAGGAGGCGATCGGCACTGCCCAGTTTTGTATGGTTCATAGGCTGAAGAAAACCAAACGCGCCATCAGAGACTGGGTGAGGGCACTTCCCCGGACTTCCTTACAGGAGAAGGAGACGGAGTTGAGAGACCTGCAGTCAGAGCTTCAGGGCGACATGATGAGTGGGGAGATGGCGGCTAGAGAGAAGAGGTTGGCTGCAGAGGTCAACACCTTGAGGCTACAGCAGGAGATTAGTGCGGCCCAACGGGCCAAATGCTCCTGGCTCAAGGATGGGGATCGCTGCACCAAATTCTTCTATGATGTCATCCGGGCGCGTCAGCACTGGAACCGTATTCAGAGACTGATTGGCAGGGACGGGCGTCTTGTGACCGACCATGGTGCTATCTAGGAGGAGGCTGTTCGGTTCTACTCTGAGCTTTATTATCAGACGGACTATCCCTCGGTTTTCCCGCAGCTGATTACAAAGACGTTGATCACGGAGTACGGCAATAGTCTTCTTATGGCTCCTATCCGGATGGCGGAGGTGGAGGCGATTGTGATGCAGGCAGATGCTTCCAAGGCTCCTGGGCCGGATGGGTTCTCCAGTGGCTTCTACAAGCGCCATTGGGGTATCCTCAAGGCCCCGGTCCTTGCGGCTGTTCAGGAGTTCTTTGTTACGGGCAAGCTCCTGAAGGAGCTGAACCACACCTTCCTGACACTTGTGCCTAAGAAGGAGGGGGCGACTTCTCTTGCTGACTTTCGACCGATTGCTTGCTGTAATTATTTGTATAAAATAATTACTCATCTTATGTGCAGGAGGATGGAGGATGCTATGCAGGGTCTGGTTTCTCGGAATCAGGCGGCCTTCATTAAGGGGCGGTCTATTGCGGAGCATAGCCTACTGGCTCATGAGCTGATTCGGGAGTTCCACAAGCCTGGAGGGATGAAGGCCTGTGTGAAGCTCGACCTGAGGAAAGCCTACGACACCGTCAACAGGGACTTCCTCTGTCACTTGATGGGTGCGATGGGCTTCTCCGAGACTTGGGTGGATAGAGTCAGAGAGTGCATCACCTCTCCTACTTTCTCGGTCCTCATTCAGGGCATCCCTTACGGGTTCTTCGGCAGCAGCAGGGGGCTTCGGCAGGGGGACCCGCTTTCCCCCTACCTATTCACCCTTGTGATGGAGTATTTCACCTGTTTGATGGACATCGCGGTACATCGGGAGAGGATTGTACCGATATACAGCAGGGTCTCTCCGGTGGTCTCTCATCTCATTTATGCAGACGACCTTTTGGTCTTGTTGAGGCCTTCCATGCGAGGGATGAGGGAGCTTGCGGCAGTGATGGAGGAGTTCGGACAGCTATCGGGCCTTCGGTTAAACAGGGACAAGAGCAAAGTCTACTTCAGCAACTCCTGCACTTTGAAGGAGGAGCGGGCCATGGAGCTTGGGGTGGAAAAGGGGGACCTCCCGGTGAAATATCTAGGGGTGCCCCTTTCCGTCAACTATGCGAAGGACCGTGATTGTCAGAGTCTGGTGGATTTTGCACAGAGGAGGGTAGAGGGCTGGCAGGCGGCTGGCCTATCGTTTGGCGGGCGTATTGAGCTGGTTCGTTCGGTTATTTCTGCTATTGCTCTGTTCTGGCTCCAATCGATTATGGTCCCCTTGGCTACTATCAGAAAGATTGAGGGCATATGTGCCAAGTTCATTTGGCATGGGGGGATTCATGCCATCTCTTGGGAGCAGCTATGTCGGCCCAGGAAGGAGGGAGGTGTGGGTCTGCGATCTCTTGTTTCTGTCAGGGAGGCGGCGGGGATCAAGCTAGCATGGAGGTTCCTTCAGGGTGATTCTCTATGGTCGGCCTGGATGACTAGTCGGTATCTCCGGGGCAGGAACTTCTGGGTATGTGAAATTGACAACAACTTCTCTGTGTCTTTCAAGCATATCCTGAGGAACCGCCCTGTACTTCGGACGGCTATGCGGAGGAGGATGAGAGAGGGAGGGGAGACGGACCTATGGCTGGATCCATGGATCTCGGGTCAGTCGCTCCTGGAGATGCTGGGTCCCCAGAGGGACGACGTGGCCTACAGAGGTCTGACTTGTAGGCACATCATCCGTGGTGGGGTCTGGAGGCCAGAGGAGTATCGTTTCACTGCTCCGTTAGGTGAGGAGATCAGACAGGTGCAGATCACCCCTACAGCACTGTCTGATGTTTGGATTTGGGCCCCTCCCGGCCGCTCGGAGGGTGCAGGGGAGTTCCGATTTAGCAGCTGCTATGACCTTGTCCGCCCACACTTCGATGATATTGAGGAATACGACTTTGTCTGGGGGAAGGGGTTTGCCAGGAAGATGCAACTGTCTGCATACAAACTGGTGCTGGGCCGGTTGCTTACTAGGGACAGACTGCTTCGGTTTGGGGTTTCTGTCCCTGACCCTAAGTGTGTTTTGTGTGAGACAGAGACTGAGTCCATTGGGCATCTGTTCTTTCAGTGCCATGTGGCGTGGAGCATCTGGGCAGAGCAGAGCCGGAGACACTTGGGAGGGGTTGGAAGGGAGCGTGACTTCAGAGAAATCCTTAAGTGGATTGGGGATTGCAGGGGCAAGGAGCAGAGCTGGGCCAGGCGTGCTAGGTTGAGACTTGCTGCATCAGTTTGGCATGTCTGGCGGGAGAGGAACCGGCGCATCTATGAGGGACTGTCCACCCCACTGGGGGGCATCCTCCATAACATTGAGTCGGATGTACTAGTAATGTCCCCCTGAGATGGGATTGTATCTCTATGTTGTAACCTTATTGCGTTGATGGAATAAAATTTACCCTTTTTCCAAAAAAAAAAATATATATATATATAACATGAACCAATAAATATAAAATGTTGCATCTTTCAATTCAAAACTTGCATAGTTAGGTTTACAGTTGTAGCTCTTGGTTGTTCTGAGTTGTCACCAATGTTTTATAGAATAAAACGTAGCCAACAGCTCCTACAATGTGCCCTCTAGGCAAGTTCCGCCCTGTGCTCATCAAGAGAGGTTGAGCACAATTGAACTATTTTCTCAATTGTTAATTTAAACTGTGGAGTTACGCCAGCAACAATTTAGAGCTATTTTTATTTTGAAGCTCGGCTTCTTTTCATTTCGGCTGACTGTTAACTTGTCTTCAACCTTTTTTTTTAATAGACAAATGAGGAATCCCTCATTTCTCTATAGTCAGGAAACTCCACTTCACATCCACAAGGAACCTTTCTAGCCATGGCAAATGGTTGATCGTTCAATGGCCAAATTCCCATTGCGTTAAATTACGTTGTTGCTTTTACTGTCATTGCCAGAGAGGTTGCTTGAAGTTGCAGTGTGGTTTATTCCAATTGTTAGTTTAAGTTAACATTAAGCTACTGCAAAAACATAGGATGCTGGTTGGTTCTGATTGTTGGAAAATAAACTTGATTTGTGCCCACATTTTTGAGCCCACAATCTAGTTGGTCCTTGCCGTTGGGCTTTGTTTTTGTCGTTGGCCCCCTTGTTTTATGCTTAGTCCATATTCTAGGATATTTTACGCCTTAGAATCTTGGTAATATTAAAATGTTCATCTTCTAGAGATGTCCTAATATTATAGTTGCAAAAGAGTTTAGACTGATCCATATTAGCTATATTTTGAGTGTGTAGACAATTTTAAGAGTCATATAATGGGAGTGATTTTCCCTACACAACAAACATCACAAGCTTAGTGTTGTTATAAAAAAAAATCTTACCATTCTTCTCTTCCACCAAATTCAATTCTACCTACTTTTTTTTACCTCTCCAAATTAGTTCTTCCTAGCTATTTGGCCTATCACAATTCCAACAAAGTGGTATCAACATCGTTGGAATATCCAACACAGATAAGCACGTATTTGTGATTATTGTTGGTTGTGGAAATGACAACCAATAAAAAGTACTCTTATACTCCGCTTCGGTAGTATAACCCTTGTCATATGCATTCTTGTGTGCATCAAGAGGAGAAACCTTGTACTTTGCTTCGGTAATAGAAAAAGATATCGAGTCTTGTTCTTGCTACACCAAGAAACCAACGTTGTATTACGCAAAAATGCATAAGTCAATATGGATCTTCAATCCTCTAAACTACCTCACAAGCCCGCATCGGAATAACCATGCAAGAGAAATCTTGCACCCTCCTTGAAAAGCTAACCCAAATCACGAGTTGAATTTACACACTTCAAAATTCATTTGGCCGCTTCTCAGTGTGGCTTCTGTAGTTCATTTATATACCAACTAAGAAGTCCAATAGAAAAACAAATATATGGGCTTGAAATAGTCAAATATATAAGGCTACCAACGAATGAACAATACGGTAGACAATCGGAAAGAAGCTTTCCATCTTCATGTCGAAATCATATGTTAACATCAAGTGGAGTGGAACATTGCTTGCTCTCCTTCTTCTTGGCATACCCTCTTTGCAAAACAAATATTCCACCTTACACTTTCTCTACTTCAATCCAAGAAATGATGTAGTTCACCCAAGTTTTTCATCTCAAACTTAATAGAGAGTTCCTTCTGAAGCTTTATAACCTCCCTATTATCGCTGCTGGTAACACTCATGTTATCGGCATAAAGTAAAACAATAACATTTACGTACCCTTTCTTTTTAACAAACAAACTTGAACTCGAGTTAGAAGCAAAATAGCCACAAAATTGAAGGTGATCAACAACTTTGTCATACTAGGCTCTTGGAGCTTCTTCGATCTGGAAAGACCCTTCTTAGTTGGGATACATAGTCTGAATGAGAGCTTGAAACCTACACCCGTGGTTGCTCCTATAGGTAAAAGTATTTTGACATCGAGTTGCCAAAGCTTCCATCCTTGATAAGGCGCCACTAACTGTTAGGGTTAGATCCAGGATGGCCAGGGGAAGAGAATGGTTGCTAGGGCAAGTGGTTGACGGCTAGGAATTTGGAGGAAGGTGGACGCTATGGTTTTGGTAAGGCAAAAAAACTAGGTCAAAATGCAACCATGCTTTGGCACCATGTCGAGAATTAGCTGAATGTTATGTCTTACTTTGTCTAAGAGTTGGTACATTTATATGAAAGAGTAGGCCTCCATTCCTAGAAGCTTTCCGATGACTGACTAAACTAAGAATAACAAAAAGAAAATATATACAAAGAGTGGTTTCTTTTATAGGTGTCAAACCAGTTGATACTCATATAGAACATAATCTAAAAAAATTGCCAGACGAGGGGAACTCTTAGTATAGAAGGCTGATATGTGTTGATATATAGAGTGTTATTGGGCTTTAGTCCCACATTGGCTAGAATGATAGGAGAGGAGGCTAGCCTCACCTATATATATGTTGTTATTCCATTCAATAAGATATCTTAAAATTCTCTACATGGTATCAGAGCCTAAACTTGCTTAGAATACCTACTTCCATCCCAACCCTAACCCTAATCTTGTCCCCCCCCCCACGCCACCACTGCTGCCGCGCGCTGCTGCGCCGCTGCCGCTGCCGCTGCCACTGCCGCGCGCTGCTGCGCCGCCGCCGCTGCCGCGCGCTGCTGCTGCCGCTGCCGCGCGCTGCTGCGCCGCCGCCGCTGCCGCGTGCTGGTGCGCCGCTGCGCTGCTGCCGGCTACTGCCGCTGCCGTGGTTGCCTCCGTGCACACCACTTTTAGGGCACCTACGGTGTAGGTACGCCCGAACGTGAGATTTATTTCATCTGTGGCACCTACGGTGTAGGTAAGCCTAAGCTTGAGATTCATTTCACCTGTAGCTCCTACGGTGTAGGTAAGCCTCACGCTCGTTCTTGAGATTTATCTCAAGGAGATGTCGATGATCCCTAGATCCGATGAAATTAGACATATTCGGATTTAGGAGAGGACGACGAGGACGAACGTGAGTCGTGGAGCAAGTGCGACGTGATCAAGAAGAAACATCGATGGAGGAGATCCTCAAGAAGCTGGATGCTGAGGATGTGGCGACGTTGCTGAAGTTGATAAAGGTGTCGGCTGGTGAAAGCACGACACGAGCACCGCCAAAGTTGGAACTACCCTCCATCGATCTGAAGTTGGATGGACCAGCCACCTATTTGAGTTGGTCACGGCGGGTGAGAAGAACCCTTGCAGGTAAGAACCTGGAGGGATTCTTGACAGGCGAGAAGACAGAGCCGGAAGAGGGCTCGACAGGACGCGACGAGTGGAAATCCACTCATATGGTGATTTATATCTGGCTTCTCAACTCCTTAGTCCAGTCTATTGCTTCCACAGTAGATGGCATTGAGATGGTGAAAGACGTATGGGAGAAATTGAGAAGAACCTATGATGGCATAGGTAACAATCTACGGATTTTCCAGATAAAAGGGGAGATCGACGACACCGTACAAGGCGAGAAGACGGTGCAGGAGTACGCTACGGAGTTGGAACGTCTCTGGCTGGATTATGATCACCATTCCAAACGGGCAAGCTGCGGGGACCCAAAGTGCAAGGAGAGACAGGTGTGTCTGCAGGAGAGGACGATGAAATTCCTTAAGGGACTGACTGCAGCATTCACACAGAGGACCGCCTTACTCCTCGCCCAGCCAGAGATCCCTAGTCTCGAGGAGGCTATCTCAGCCATGATTCAGGAGGAGACGCGGATCAAATTACAGACAGGGACAGGCGCATCATCGACAGGTGCTTTACCCGAAGTGAAGTCAGCACTAGCAGCTACCGGTTCGGGGGATACAGGATCCAAGGGAGAGCTCTGGCAACAGAATCGGCAGTGCTACAACTGTGGGGAGATGGGCCACCATCGATATGCTTGTACCAAACCACCTAAGGAGGGAGACTCAGGTGGTGGACGTGGACGAGGATATGCTGGACGTGGACGTGGTCGAGGAGGCCGACGAGGCGGTCGAGGAGGCTATCGGGCAAACCTGCTGGTGGCAGATGGGAATGGAGGAGCTGGCGACGCCTTTACTGAGGAGGATCAGGCGCTACTGGACCTGCTGGAGAGAAAGCAAAAAGCATCAATCGAAGGAGACAGGAGGAGCGGAGCAGAGGAGGCATCCACTCCATTCTTCAGAGGCAACACCGCTATGTATGCCCATCCATCAGAAGGTACTGACGAGTCTCACGCTCTTGCATCTATGTCTTCCCTTAAAATGTCAGACTGGATTATCGACTCAGGAGCATCTCGGCATGTGACCGGAAATGCTAGTAAGTTTTCCTCGTACACTCACCTAGCATCGACAGACACCATTCAGACTGCGGATGGTACTTTCCAACCAGTGGTCGGTAAGGGTACTGTTAATTGTACGGGTTCAGTAAGGTTATCCAATGTTTTGCATGCTCCATCCTTCCCAGTCAGTCTCTTGTCTATTAGTTCTATAATTCTCCAACTAAAATGCATTGTTTCTTTTGATATTCCTAAGGTGATCTTCCAGGAGAAAGGGACGGGACGAAGACTTGGGACTGGCACTTGGCATGATGGACTGTGGTACCTAGATCAAGACGGACTGGACTCAGCATTGGTGTCTATGGCAGAGAAGGCTGGAATGGAGGAGCTGCAGCAGAGGACTGAAGACACTTTGATACTTCATCATAGGAGGATGGGGCATTCTTCCTTTGATACTCTAAATAAGTTGTATCCAGATATGTATGCAAAATCAAATAAAAGGAAATTAGTATGTGATGCATGTGAGTTAGGAAAACTTACTAGGAGTTCATATGTTGGAAATGGTCATAAGAGTTCTTCAGTCTTTGAGGTAGTTCATTCTGATGTTTGGGGCCCATGTGCTACAAACACTATGAATGGGTATAAGTATTTTGTTTCGTTTATCGATTGTGCATCTCGTGTCACCTGGCTGTACTTGATGAAGAACAAAAGTGATGTATTTGCTTGTTTTCGGGACTTTCATAAATATGTCCAGACTCAGTATAATGCAGTGGTGAAGATACTGAGATCTGACAATGGGACGGAGTATACCAATAGGACACTTGCAGAGTACTTGTCAGCACATGGAATACAGCATCAGACCTCTTGTGCATATACACCAGCACAAAATGGAGTAGCAGAAAGAAAGAACCGACATCTTCTGGAGACCGCAAGAAGTATGATGATCGACATGAATGTCCCACAACACCTATGGGGATATGCGGTGTTGACCGCAGCTCAACTTATAAACAGGATGCCTTCAAAAGTCCTGGGATGGAAGTCTCCATGTGAAGTATTACAAGGTAATAATAGTGGAATACTTCCACTAAAGGTGTTTGGATGTGTGTGTTTTGTGAAGGACAACAGACCATTCGTTGGAAAACTTGACCCTAGAGCAGTCAAGTGCATCTTCGTGGGCTACTCAGCAACTCAGAAGGGGTATGTATGCTGGAGTCCAGTAGAGAAGAAGAAATTTGTTAGTATGGACGTCCACTTCCGGGAGCATGAGCCATATTACCACCAGGATGGAACTTCGTATAACACGCCTCATACTACAAGTATAAGGCGAGAGGGGGAGATAGAGAACTTGGAGAACCTGGTGGTAACCGATTTAGAAGTTTGGCATAGAGACACGGTTGAGGAGGAACATGAAGGTGAAGTGGAACAGAGGGAGGAGACGAGAAGTGTAACACCTACGGCTCAGGGGGAGTTACTGACCTACAACAGGAGAAACAACAAGCAGACTACAGGACCAGTACCTACAGTGTCAGTGCCAAGTCCCTTGCCTGCGCCTGTCCCAACTCCTGAGACACCTATACCACCATCCTCCTCATCTACACCACCACCCTCCTCAGGTGATATCGTTCCTCCGATGTCTCCCATACCACTACCTACACGAAGGACTACTCGCAGCAATGCGGGAAATCCTCCGGACAGATATGGTTGGGATCTTGCTAAGTTTGTTTCTTATGATCATATATCTTCTTCTCATGGAGCATTTATAGCATCTTTGGATAGTATTACTGTACCTAACAATTGGCAGGTTGCCAAGAACGATCCAAAGTGGAAAGCGGCAATGCACGAGGAGTTGGGAGCTCTTGAGAAGAACCACACTTGGGAGCTGGTGAGACTGCCAGAAGGGAAAAGAGCAGTTGGATGTAAATGGGTTTTTACTGTGAAACAGAACCCAGATGGACAGGTTGAGCGCTATAAAGCTCGACTGGTGGCAAAAGGATACAGTCAGACGTACGGCATCGACTATGACGAGACCTTTGCACCAGTGGCGAAGATGAGCACTGTCAGGACCTTGATCTCCCTGGCAGCCAATGGAGGGTGGAAGCTACACCAACTGGATGTGAAGAATGCATTTCTTCATGGAGATCTAGTAGAGGAGGTGTACATGGAGATACCACCAGGATTCGGCACAAAACAGACAGAAGGCAAGGTCTGCAGACTGAAGAAGTCTCTCTATGGACTGAAGCAGTCTCCTCGGGCATGGTTTGACAGGTTCAGGAGAGCAATGATAGGGATGGGATATCAGCAGATCAATGCTGATCACACTGTCTTCTTCAGACGGAGTGGAGGCCATATCACCATGCTTGCAGTATATGTAGATGATATGATTATCACAGGCAATGATGAGCAGGAGATCGCCCAACTCAAAGTAAAACTTGGCAAGGAGTTCGAGGTGAAAGATCTTGGCCCCCTTCGATACTTCCTTGGGATTGAGATTGCTCGAGATAATGAGGGAATCGTTCTTTCTCAAAGGAAGTACGCACTGGACCTGCTTACGGAAACAGGGATGATGGGATGTAAACCAGCTACGACACCGATAGACCAGAAGTTTAAACTGGATGCTGAAGCTGGAGAACCAGTTGACCGGGATAGATATCAGAGATTGGTGGGCAAGTTAATCTACTTAAGCCACACTCGACCTGATATCAGCTTTGCGGTAAGTGTAGTAAGTCGCTACATGCATGACCCCCGGAAGGGTCACATGGACGCAGTGTACCAGATTCTGAGGTACTTGAAGGGAGCCCCCGGGAAGGGACTGATCTTCAGAAGAAATAATCACGTAGGCATTGAGGGCTATTGTGATTCTGACTGGGCTAGCTGTGCTGACGACAGGAGATCCACATCGGGATACTGCATATTTGTAGGAGGCAACTTGGTCTCTTGGAGGAGTAAGAAGCAGTCAGTAGTGGCCAGATCAACAGCTGAAGCAGAGTATAGAGCTATGGCCTTGGGAGTCACAGAACTGTTGTGGTTGAAGAATATGCTGACGGAGCTAAAGCTGGACCAGGGAGCAAAGATGAAGCTATGGTGTGACAACCAGGCAGCTATTAATATTGCCAACAATCCAGTGCAGCATGACAGGACCAAACATATTGAGATTGACAGATTTTTCATCAAAGAAAAACTGGATAAAGGAGAACTAGAGCTGGGCTATGTTCCAACCAAAGATCAGGTAGCAGACGGACTGACAAAGGGGCTTAGTTCTATCAACATGATGAGAGGATGTGACAAGATGGGCTTAGTGAATATCTTTCGCCCATCTTGAGGGGGAGTGTTGATATATAGAGTGTTATTGGGCTTTAGTCCCACATTGGCTAGAATGATAGGAGAGGAGGCTAGCCTCACCTATATATATGTTGTTATTCCATTCAATAAGATATCTTAAAATTCTCTACAATATGTAAGTTGATTCACAAATGCTAGACCAGATATTTCTTTTGTTGTGGGTAGTCAATAAATTTATGGAGAATCCCAATAGATGTCACTAAGATGCAACAATGCAGATTTAAGGGTATGTGAAAGGATATTCAGGAAAAGGCCTTTTTCTGTATTAAGAAAGTCAAGTCGAAAATTAAAAACTGTTTGGTAAATCTTTGAAAATGGATCATGGATGTACTACTTTAAGATTCAAACCCATTGATAGTCAACATCATCTTTTAAAAATTTGGATGTAGAGAGGGAAAAGCTTTATGACATTAGAGAGGCCACTGTTAGTTGAATAACGACTTTCAGGCACATTGAATGTGTACCAAACATTGAAACTAGACTTTCAAAGTCCATTTTCAATGAATGACCATTTTTAATGGTCAAACACCAACATATAGAATGAAATACATTGAGGGAGACTAACACTTCATTCGAGATGCAATCATAAACAAGCAAACCTGCACTCATTCACTTGTTACGTGGACCAAATTGTCGACTTGTTTACAGAGCCGCTAGCATCTACTTTTCTATTTGCGTACCAAGTTTGGCATGCATAATATATATGATCCATCTTGCGGGGGAGTGTGTTAGTAGTTAGAGTGTTGTTCTTGTATGTACATACTATCTCCTTATACTCCTTCAATCACTTTGGATAGGAACTAAAGAGGGGGGCTCATCCTCTCCTATAAAGTGTAAATATGTATCTTTATTTAACACTTGCATCACCTTCTTATATCTTGAGAAGAATCCATCTTCTACGATTGCATAATGCTGGGGGTTCGTACATGTATTCAGAGTTTTTGTGCTCTACTATGCTACATTGAAGAGCTCTATTATTTCATTCAAGAAAGAAAATAAAATTTTCCTATACTCGTCTAATACCTACTAATGGCATACATTCTGGCTCATGTTTTTCAGTGATCATTGGTGAGGTTGCTAATTTTGCCGCATACGCATTTGCTCCAGCAATACTAGTAACTCCTCTGGGAGCTCTGAGTATTATTGTCAGGTAGAACACTAAACTGCACTTCACTTGTTGAAGCTAATCCTCTTTTGTTTTTACTGAATGCTTTTCTAATGCAGTGCAGTGCTAGCACATTTTTGTCTGGATGAAAAGCTGCACATATTTGGCATTCTTGGTTGTGTTCTTTGTGTAGTTGGTTCTACAAGTATTGTTTTGCATGCACCGAAGGAGAAAGCTATTGAATCAGTAAAGCAAGTGTGGCATCTTGCACTTGAACCAGGTATAGTTTAGAATGTGGATGGTTTTATATTACCATTTGGCTTGTAATATCTCTCTCTTTATTCTTATCCTTAATATTTGGGTATTGTTACAATTGACAATGTCACAATGGTGTCCCACTGTTTTGCACTTGCTTAAGATTAAAAGATACAATACAAATAAATTCAGATATTGCCTGCAAAATTAGACAAGCTCATTGAATTACTCGTGGTTCCATAGAATAGATCTTTCTCAGTAAAAGCTTTTCGTCTTTCATTCATCTTGAGATTTTTCCTGGTCATTGAAACTACTAATATTTGCTCCTACAGGTTTTATTGTTTATTCCTGTGTAGTTGTGGTCTTGGTTCTTGTCCTTATTATCCGATTTGTTCCTCATTATGGTCAGAAACATATGCTGGTATATATTGGTATTTGCTCACTGATGGGTTCTCTTACGGTATGATTCACAATATTAATTGACAGCTTTAGTTACAAATATTTTTGAACTCCGGTCATTTGATGTGTTGAAATTTAACAGGTTATGAGTGTGAAAGCATTGGCTATTGCCCTGAAGCTATCATTTTCTGGTATGAATCAGTTTGTCTACGGCCAGACTTGGTTTTTCACTGCTGCTGTAGTCATCTGTTGTGTCACTCAGCTGAACTACCTAAATAAGGTAATTGGAAGATTTGAACAGCAAATTCTGATTTATAGATATTTCTGTTTGAGTAGTTTCTTTTACAATGTGCATGGAATACTCTCTCTACTATGATACTGATATTTGTTTGTAGAAGTGTATCTTACAACTAGTTATGTAACTTGTGTATCAATAGTATATTCATGTTGTTCTTGTTGGGAACGAAACGCAAAAACCGTCGCCCAAACCGAGAGACTTAGTGAGGACCGAAGAAAAATGCACAAACCAAACATGCCAAAATTACAAAGAAAATATAACGCAAACACCAAGACTTTTACGTGAAAAATCCCGTCGGAAAAAATCACGTGACGATCGGAGTCCAATCCGGAAAAGACTCCACTAATAGAATAAAAAGATACACCGACTCCTTACAAACTTCTCTCCACTGAGCCATATGGATCACCGTAATACTTCAATCAGATGAAATAGATTACAACAGTATAAAGAAAAATACTAAGACAAGGTGACGAGGAAGACCGTTATAGAACTTCTCGAAATACTCTCTCCTCGAAACAACCCCGAAACTCGGAATCTCTCTTCCTCTCGCTAGAAAGTTGTAAACTTAAGAAAGCTCACATTTTTTATCTTCTGATGATAGATCATAATAGATTAGAGCCAGAACTATTTTGGAACAAAAGCTTATCGGACCAGTATACTGGCGGTACATCGGCAGCGGTATTACGTTGACCCTGATACTGCTTTTTCCAAAAGTTTCGCTACCCGTTCAAAATCGAGCCTCCTTTGCCACTTTCGACTTTTTGAGCTTCTCCGACACACGGATGACACTCGTCGCACTCTGGGGTATTCTCCACATAAGTTGGGAACCCCACCCAACACCAACAGTTAAATGCCAATTTATGCCCCTCATAATTTGTTTTTTTTTAGAGAGAATCGGTATGAGAAATCTGCCCCCGTGTTTGTTAAAGAGATGCCCCTCATAAATTGTCTTTGTAATCTTGTAGACGTGCAATAATATATGATTTATAGCTATATCTCTTGTAAATATTTTTTGATGTCCTTGCTTGAAACTATGTACATGGGAGAAAGATGTATAAAAGTATAATTCTATTTTATCTGTTTATTTGCACATGTATGCATAAGTATCCATTAATTAGCAAAAAAAAGCAAACGAAAATCCAGAAGTCTTTCCAACTTTGTACATATCAGATTGGCGAAAAGTAAACTAATGCAACGGTGTCGTGGTTTTCCTTTTTCATTAGTTCTTGTGAAATAACTCTCCATAGTTTATATTTAACTCCTACTGATTATTTTACCTCTACTTTCAACTCTGCAGGCACTGGATACATTTAATACTGCTGTTATATCTCCTGTTTACTATGTGATGTTCACTACTTTCACCATCTTCGCAAGCGTGATCATGTTTAAGGTAATGTAATAACCAAAATTCTCCCTTTTTGATTTCTATTTGTTCAGATCATTTTTTACGGTGGTGTCAAGTTGTAGCCTCGAGTTCTAAACAAATCTGCTTCTGTTATAGATATTATTTGTCATTTTAATATTAATTTCAAAATTATCAGTCATCGAGGATTGTATTTTAACAAAGTTCTTCGCATCCAGGACTGGGCCATGCAGAACGCAACACAGATAATAACGGAGCTTTGTGGGTTTGTTACTATTCTTTCAGGAACTTTCCTTCTTCACAAGACCAAGGATATGGGCAACAGTGTAATGACAGAACCAGCAAGATTGAATGACATTGAACTCCAGAGCCATTAAGGATCATCTTTTTTTTCCTTGAGAAAACAAAACCAATTAAGGATCATTCTTCAGCCAGGTTTAATTTATTTGGGTTCTAGCTAATGACCTTTGTATATACACTCGGTTCCTGGTTTTTTTGTTTATTAATCTCATTATATTGTACATAGGACGAAAGAAAGATGGATACATCCAGAATTTTTTCATATAGTTAAAAAGTCTGACCAAAGCAGGTTTCTGCATATTTTTATCCCTTCTTATTATTAGTACCACTACAAAAATAAGTCATATTGGCGACGACATTAGCGACTCCGGCTAAATACGTCACTATTTTTTGTGTATTTAGCGACGTATAAAAGTGACGTCACTGAACGTCGTATTCAGCGACGTTTAGCGACTAATAGCGACTAGCATTATGGTTTGCAAAGAACAAGTCGTGGTTTAGTCGCAGAACGTCGCTGATTGATTTTATTCAGCAACGTTTTGTGACTCTTACTCCAGTACGTCGCAAGTTTATTAGTTAACAACAACGTTTAGCGACGTCTTTATAAGACGTCGCTAAAATCTTTCATATAGGGTGCTGGGAACCGATCAAATTCATTTTCTTTTCCCCAAAATTTTCGATCTTCCGCATGCCTCGAGCCCCAAATCTCTTTCCTCCTCCCCCTCTCGTCTCCGGCGACCTCCTCCCCCCTCCTCTCGTCTCCGGCGACCCCTCCCCGCGGCGACCCCCTCCCCTCGGCGACCCCCCTCCATCGGCGACCCCTGTCCCTCCGTCGCACCTCCACCGTCGAGTCCCCTCGTCGAAGCCGACCCGACCAGTCCCCTCCGTCGATGCTCTATCCCCGGCGATCCCGACCCGACTACGACCAAGGCGGGTAAACCCTAACCCTAGTTCCCTCCTCCTGACGTGCTGACACAGACACGACACGCACACACGCTAACATGACACACACACATGCTGACACGATACGCAGACACGCTGACACGATACTGACACGACACGCTGTTTAGTGTGTCACACTCACATGCTTGTGAGTATGTGACAGTTTGGAAAGAAGGGGACTGTCAAAAAATAGTTTTATTTGGCAACCCCATTGTGAGAACACATGAGTGGCTATGGGCTAATGTGCATCCTAGTGAGTGAGTGTTAGAGTGAGGTATCCTATGAGTGAACTTGAGTGTCTAGGAGGTGAGTATCCTGTAACAGGTTAGAACATGAGGTATCCTAAGAAGTATATACTATATAGAGTATCCTAGTACTTAGAGTGTATATATAGAGTATCCTAGTACCTAGAGTGTATAGAGTATCCTAGTACCTAGAGTGTATATATAGAGTATCCTAGTACCTAGAGTGTATAGAGTATCCTAATACCTATAGAGTATCCTCTAGACTGTATAGAGTATCATAAGATATTGGGGATTACCTACTCTGAGAACCTTGCTAAGAAGTAGGTACTAGTGTATAGAGTATCCTAGAAGTGTAGGTATGATTGGTACAGTGTTTTGAGCCCTTCTATAGAAATTAAATTTACTTATGCCAAGCCTTTTGGGCCTATCAGAGTTATAGATTTTTTCGAAAATCTAGTATAACGCTGATTGCCTCAAAATGCTTGCATAAGTAAGAGTGTATAGAGTGAGTATACTAGTAGTATATCGTAGTATCCTAGAGTGTATAGAGTGAGCTTCCCTACTTCCTTTATTCTCATTCGGGTCATTGAGCCGACTATTCTGCATCATAGGATATCTACCTCAACCTCACCCTAGAGAAGTGTGGAAATATTAATATTAACCAAGGCTCACAGTATCGATTTCGGTATCGGTATCGTTATCGGTATCATTTACGGTTGATATCATGAATCTCATAGCTTCTGCTAGCAGATCACAATGTAGAGCCAAACGTGAAACAGAGCTTCATATTCATATTCAAAATATTCTGACTCGTCCCACCACCAATCGAAAACTTTACTTCTAATATTTTGAATGTGAAGCTCTGCTTCACGTTTGGCTCTACATTGTGCTCTGCTAGCGAAAGCTATGAGATTCAGGATATCAACCTTAAATGATACCAAAATCGATTTCGATACCGATATCGATACTGTAAACCTTGGTTAACATTAATATTTCCACACTTCTCTAGGCTAAGGTTGAGAAAGATATCATATGATGCTGAATAGGATGCTGAAAGAGTCGAATGAGAAGCAGAGAAGTAGAGAGGGGTCAGAGAGGAGGCCTTCTTGTTGAACATGTTACGACACTCATTTGATACTCATGTGTCTATATGCATCAATTTGGAATATACCCGAATAATGTGTATCTATCTTCGTATAGAATTATTATCAAATGGATATGAATTACTATCTACGACATCATTCGTGAATGTACAATCGTCATCCTGATGACATGTGCAGTGTGCGGGATGAATTTATACATAGGGTGGAGCAATTCCTGCAGCCAAGGCGTTCCCTTAGTACATGGACCATACCAAAATTAAGTGTCTATGTGTGAGATATCGCAACATAAAATATCATTAAGAAGTGGATGTGACATATCATTTGTACTCGAGAGGTTTTATGTCGAATTACTATCAGTGGACGTCACACGGAGAACTTGTGCCTTTAGCATCGGAGCTGGAGCCTAATTTTCATGACCACGTTGGTTACGACGAAGGGTGGGTGAACATAGTTTATGACACTGCGGGGCCTAGTTTCGATCCAGACAATCATGATGCGACAGAGGAGGCACCGAAAGCCGATGCTACGAAGTTCATGGAGTTGCTGGAGAATGCAAGGACTCCTTTATATCCTGGTTGTGTGGATCATTCACCGTTGGAGGTGGTTACAAGACTGCTAAGCATCAAGTCTAATTTTAACATGTCACAAGAATGCTACAACCGAATCATCGAGTTGATTATAGAGATCTTGCCGGAAGGTACAAAGTTACCTACAGATTTCTACCGGTCTAAGAGGATGGTGAGATCTCTATGGATGGGATACGAAAAAATTGATGCATGTCACAACGGGTGCATGTTGTACTATAAAGACGACAAAGATGGAGACGTGTACAGATTTTGTGGTCCTGATCGCTACAAGGCAACAAGTTCAAAGTAGGACTCTCGGTGCATGTAAGCCTATCGATTCGATGCACTACTTGTTGTTGATGCTGCGGTTGCAGAGGTTGTTTATAGTGAAGGAGACTGCAGAAAATATAAGCTGGCACAGACGGAAACAGATCGAAGGAGTGTTGGATCACCCATCTGATGGAGAAGCATGGAAGCACTTTGATCGAGAGTATCCAGATTTTGCTTCGGATCCACGTGATGTCAGATTGGGTCTCTCCTCCGACAGTTTTACCCTATTCGAACTTTCGGGCTCCCAGTATTCATGTTGGCTTGTGATCGTCACTCCGTACAATCTACCACCTTGGATGTGCATGAAGACTCTGTATATGTTTCTCACCATTATTATCCCGGGTCCGAACAATCCGAAGAGGAACATCAATGTGTATTTACAGCCATTGATAGATGAGTTAAATCAGTTGTGGGAAGTAGGTGCCAACACCTACGATGTTTCTAGAAAACAGAATTTTCAGATGAGGGCTGCACTGATGTGGACCATCAACGACTTTTCGGCCTATGGAATGTTATCTGGATGGAGCACTCATGGTCTTCTCTCATGTCCGTATTGCATGGACCACACGAAAGCTTTCCGTAACATGGAGGAAAACCGTGCTTCTTCGATTGTCATCGACAGTTCTTGCCGAAGGACCATCCGTTCTGAAGGAACATGAATGTATTTCGTGCCAGCGTTTTAGAGAAGGCCAATCCACCGTCAAGGTGGACCGGAGGCATAATATAGAAGGAGGTCAAGTATTTTCCAAGTGCTATCGAAGAGCCTACAAAGGGATACAAGTGTGATGAATTTGGCCGCACTCATAATTGGACGAAAAGAAGTATATTCTGGGACCTGCCTTATTGGAGCACCAATCTGATCAGACATAATCTTGATGTCATGCATATCGAGAAGAATGTATTTGACAACATAATCAATACTGTGATGGACGTAAAGGGAAAGACGAAAGACAATCCCAAGGCCAGGATGGACTTGGAAGATATATGCAGACGTCCTGCGTTGAATTTGATAAAGTAAGGCAATGGGAAGTATAATTAGCTTAAGGCAATTTTTTTACTAGACAGGGAGAATAAAGTGAGACTTTGTAGGTGGATTCAGGACCTAAAATTTCCTGACGGATAAGTGTCTAATTTAAGAAGAAGCGTCGACCCGAAGGAGAACAAACTGACGGGTATGAAGAGCCACGACTGTCATGTATTTATGGAGAGGTTAATTTAGATCGCATTTTGGAAATTATTAGCATCAGTCGTTTAGGATCTGTTGACAGAGTTAAGCATATTCTTCAGAGATCTTTGTTCTACTAAGTTGCTTGTCGGTCGTCTAGAAAAGCAGGAGAAGGACATTGCAGTAACGCTGTGCAAGCTTGAGAGGGTGTTCCCTCCTGGGTTCTTCGACTCCATGGAGCATTTGCCAATTCATCTATCCTACGAGGCACATATTGGTGGGCCCATCGGTTATCGATGGATGTACCCATTTGAGCGGCATTTGAATCACCTAAAGAGAAAGGTGAAAAACAAGGCTCTGGTTGAGGGTTCTATTTGTGAAGCCTATATTCTCGAGGAGATTACAAACTTCTACTCGATGTATTTCAAGCCACATATTGCTACTAATAGAACAAGAGCTCCCAGAAATGACGATGGATATCTTGAATCTAATGATGCAATACTAAAAGTCTTCAATGCTTTCAGAAAGCCTTCCGGGAAAATAAAGAAAAGATATCTGAATGACGAGAAACTAAGGGCTACTCAGTTATATATATTGCTCAACTGCGACGAGGATGAAGTAGAGAAGCTCAAGGGGTAAGTAACTAATATGTCCACATTTACGTCATCTATGCATGTAATAGTATCCAATATTATTATTACACTAATTGGTATATGTGTTGTTATTTTCAGCACATTTAATGATGAGGTGAGGTCGATTAGACAGTACATAATGGATGAAGAACTGGAACAGGAAATGAGACGTTATTTTCCTTCATGGTTGAGTGCATATGTAAGAGATGCAGTAATTACTTCTCGTATATGCACTTTGTACAATAATTAACAGAACGCTGAATTTAATTTCTTATCTTGTGGTATTAGGTCGATCGTCCGGACGCAATATTAGAGAATGAGTCTATTAGAATTCTAGCCAAGGGCCCCATTTATTCCGTCAAAATATGGCCAAGCTATTGTGTGAATGGATTTAGGTTCAAGTCAACAAATGCTTCGATCAGAGAGAACTTCCAGATCTTGATTCGACAAAAAATAGTTGTTTGTGTACCCGATCTACAAACTACAAAGATGTAGATCCGGGCAATGATTTCTATGGTGTCTTACGGGAGATTGTGGAGTTGACATATAACTACAGCATAGAGCCGGCTAAGATCGTGTTGTTCAGGTGTGATTGGTTCGATCCGATCCAAGATCAAGGTTGGAAATTGACAAGCATGTTCTTGTGGATATTAACTTTCGTCGTCGATATCAAGGATACGAACCATTTATCCTAGCAAGTCAGGCTCAACTAGTTTACTTCACTACTTATCCTAGACGGGGAACAACTAGGTTGGATTGGTGGGCAGTATGCAAGATTAAAGCCAGAAATACCTACGATGTTGACGAAATAGCTTATCAGGAGGACGAGCTACCTCTCGTAACAAATACAGTTGGCGTGGATACAACGAAAGTTCCATATTACACGTCTAATCATATAGAAGAGGTAGAAGTATCAGAAGAGGAAAACAAAGTAGATGAAAGAGAAGATGAGGAGGAAGAGGAAGATGAGGATGCAGAGGACGAAGAAGATAAATTTTTAGAAGATGATTAAAAGTAAAATAAAATATAAAATATGTTTAACCACTAATTAATCTCCATACAACAATGAATCTTCCACATTACACGTCTAGTACTGTCATTTGTTTAATCCCTCATTAATCTCTATGTTTCCTTCAATCTATCCAGATGGCACATATGACCCGAGCACGTCGCTTAAGAGAGGCACAAATGGCTGCTGAGGAGGTAGTGGTACCTCCTGCTGCTGAGGAGGTAGTGCTTCCTCCTGCTGCTGAGGAGGTAGTGGTACCTAAAGCAGAGATGAAGGTCAAGGAAGAACTTTCTCCTACTATTAAGGAGGAAGTGATTCCTGTCACGACCTGCACCCTAGAGTAAGGGCACGAGACGTGGGTACGTCCAGCCTACGCCGCAGTGTCGGCGGTAGAACGATGTCCTAGGTCACAACATCTAACAACTGAAAGTAATAGCAGTTATACTCCCCGAATGGGAGTGACATAGCAGACTATAAAACTCAATCACAGCTAAGGTAGAACAGGTAAGATAGATAGATAATGAAAGATAACAATCCAGAACAGAGAATCACAGAAATACATCCAGAACTAAGTGTCTAAAAATAAATATATCTCAGAAAATCTCAAAGTCTAGTACAATAAACCCAAGTAGAAAAGACAGTCCTAATCTAAAGGAGTGTCATCTACAGCTAAAGGCTCCTGCTGCTGGTCCGAGCCTGGGCACTCATCTAGTGTGGCACCGTAGTAAGTAGGGCAGAACGCCTCAGCCTCATCCTCTATAATATTTCAACAGGTCCAGTCAGGACGGGAACGAGCACATATCTCTCAACAGTTCATATCAGGTTAGGAGTATAAATCATTGCAATAGAGTAAAATACAGGAAATGCTGAATGGAAGTACAAGTAAAACAGGAGATATTTGTAACTGGAAATAGATACATAATAGTAAAGACTGTAAGTGACTACGTGATTTAGAGCACAATATGGTTATGTAAACGGCTTGGGGGCACATGAATACAAATAAGGAGCACATGAATACCTACTGGGGATTGTGTCCACATAACCAATTCTACTCACCCCGCCCCAATCAATACACAAGGATCCGTTCAAGTTATGTCGTAAGCACATGAATACAGCTAAGATACATGAACTCACGAAGGAGTAGTACATGAGCACATGATAAGCACATGAAGCACATGACAGCACATGAGAACATGTAAAAACATGAACTAAATACGAGTACAAGGAGTACGTGATGCACATGATAAAGTACATGAACATGAAATACCCGATGCACCCGTAGAGGGATAACATCTCAGGAAGGGATCCATATAGTATTAATCCGTGAAGATACGTGTCAGCATCATGTAGAGTAATCTAGAGCATGAATATATCCAGACAGGTATGAAAAGATCAGAGAATGTACTCGCCTGCTATCTGAAAGTTCGAGATGAAAATACTGTCCGAGGAGTGGTGTCTGGCTCCTATTTAGAACAGTACGAGTCACAACAAGTCCAGAATAGAAATATAATGCACTACAATGCGTTCTACATGAAACTAGGTCAATCTAGACCAAAGTCAACTTTTGGTCAACTCTGGTCAACCCTAGAAGTCAAACTAGGTCAATTTGTCTAGTCTAGGTCTAACCAAGCTACTCTAGGTTCTAACAAGTCTCCTCTAGATTATACCATGGCTAATAGCCTATCTAGGATACATCTATCCAACACACTATAACCCACAACATAACATTATTATCTACACTCTATAGCCTTATAACATTCCCTACTCTATGACACCATAACACAACCCACACAATATTTCACATGTATACACTACACATATCAAGACACCCTATATATCATATACATTAATTTACACATACACATATATAGGAAGGCATGTATTTATATATCTAATGTATATACAAAATCATATATAGGCATCCAATATATAACACTCAATGTAATTGCATAACATATGAAAGAGGGGCAACTACTAGTGTGTGTGTATATCATGAGAGGCTAAGACTGTGTGAAACAACATTCCCCAACCAAATACAATTGACAGTTATCTATTAAGCTCAGATTTTAACATTAAAACCAAAACAGTTAACAAGGGCAAATGCTTCAAATTTATTTCAGATTTAAAAATGACTAGTCTTAGGTTTTACAATGATCTTTCACATTCCAACTCATTAGCAGATAATCAGTAATGATTATGGAAAAAAATGGAAAGGAATCAATTCAAGGAAATCACTTAATCTCAGTTATATTGACAAGAAGAAAGGAATCAATAGCAGGTCAATCCAGGTTGATGCTTTCTCATTTCAGTTTTCTTTTAAACCCAAAACTCAGCTAGCAACAACCCAACTCATTAGCCTATTCCCAGGTGATCAAGGAAACTGGGAATAGCATTCAGTTTCCAAAACACCAACTCAGGTATTTACATTAACATGAATCATCATCAGTTCCAGGTTTTAATTTGTAGGAAGAAATAAGTGATTAAAATACAAGTTCAAGGAACATTCTCAGGTTTCTCAAATAACTGGAAATGAATCCCTGATTTCAGTTTATATGTTCCCAATTTGAACACTTCTCAGGTTTTACTAAATAACAGTTAACAAGGAGAACTAATTCCTAACATGAACTCTTTAACTAAACCAAAACAGAACAGTTCAATAACAGGTTCAAAGAACCAATTGTTCACAGGGAAGAAATGAAGGAATCAATTTACAACTTAACATCATTTCAGGTTATACAGTGTAAAGCAAATCTCAGGCAATAGTTCTCAGGTTAGTTTGAAAACTGGGAATACAATCCATCACAGGATAATCCCAGGTTTACTAAGATATCCAGGAATCAATTCAAATGAACATTCACTTAGTTAACTAAGGAACCATTTCAGTCATTTACATTAGCAAAAGAAAAGAGAACATTATCAGGTTTCAAACTGTGAATCTCAGTTTTCACATGAACAGGAAAATAACTCAGTTTCAAAACAGTTACCAACTCAACTACTAAAATCCTATATACACAAACCCAAGCCAATGTTCAATACACAAGGCTAAGCTAACATATTATATGATGTGTTGGTTCAATTAAAATGAAAAACATTAACAGGAATTAGGAAATTTAACTGTTAGAAAACTGGAAATAAACAGTTTCTGTGGTATCAGTGTTCTCTTCACTGTTCTATTCAAAATTCGTACCCAAACACCAACATTACATATTCCCCAAAGTGCAATCCAATGTAACAGAGTTTAGGCAACAATTTTAGGATCTTAAACAATCATTAAACTTATGTTAGAACATTTTAAACGAATTAAAATAGCAAAACACTCACTGCACACGCACGCACACACAGCCATTCCCGTGCACACCCAAGAACGTGTCCGACACGACACGAGGACTCGTGAAACTTGACGAGCCTCGTGTCAGTCATTGCCATGAACCACAGACCGATTTTCACGTGTCGGCATTGCGTGTCCAGCGCGCAGTAGCCCCCGAGTAGCAGGGGAGCTACAGTGCCGCGCGCACACGCCCGCACACGCGTGTCCCGTGCTCTCCACGACACAATCAGGACACGAACAAAAGCACACGACACTAGGGAACCCTAGACGACACCTAGATCTAGCTTCCTTTTCAAAAAGATTGGGAAAACTCGATCGAGCAGTCCTTTGGGACATTTCGTCGAGCACCTAGATCAAGCTCTGATACGTGTCCGATACGGACACGAAATGAGCTCGAAACCTAGGGTTTGCTTCCCATACAGTTGGGTGAGGGCTAGGGGACCTTAGAAATGATTTTTATTGGATTTTAGGAGCAATGGTAAGGATTATACCTATTGGTGTTCCAAGCTTCAAAAAAACACCAAGGAAGAGGATCCTTCAAAGCACCAAAGCTCCTCAAATTGTATGCTCCCTGTCAAAACTCAATCCCAACAGCAAGAGAACAATATTTAGAGCCTATAGGAATTTGTTTGAAGGAAAAAGGACCTAATTTGGATTTTCTATGAATTTGTAAGGATGGAACTTTACCTCTTTCTAAAACTTGATGAACCCTAATGAAAAGAGGCTAGCCCTAAAATTTGGGAGGATATAAATAGGGGGAGGGGCTGTTATGTGGCTGGCCAAAGGCCCTAGGGTTAGGGTTTTAGCTAGTGGGTTGAGTCCTATCTAGTTTAAGTCATGATTTGACTTGTGACTACACAAGCCATTCTTAGGCCAAACTAGCTCCTAATCACCCCAAACCAATTCTAATGAACTTGAAATAATTAACTTAGGTCACACTAGGGTTTCTTAACCTAACCAAAGTGTCTTGACCTAGGTTAGCCAATAGGACAGTCTCCTAGTCAACATGAGTCAAAGTCTCTATAGGGCCAAAAACAATTCTACCAAAAATCACCAAAATTACTAAAAATCATATTAAATATAATTAATAATAATAATCCCAAAATAATTCCAAAATTTTGAAAATGACCAAAATACCCTCAAGCTAGAAAAGTGGCAGTGACAAATCTACCCCCCTTAAAATAATTTCGTCCTCGAAACTAAAGGAGAAACTAAACTGCTGAGAAGGATAGAAAAGTATACCTCAAGGTCCAAAAAGATAGGGGTACCGCTCGCGCATCTCATCCTCCCGCTCCCAGGTAGACTCTCCTGGAGAATGATGCCTCCATGCGACGCGTACCAAGGGTATCACCTGGTTCCTCAATACTTCTCTCGGTGATCCAGAATCTCCACAGGCTGCTCTGGATAACTGAGAGTAGGTCCAACCTCTATCTCCGAGTGATCGAGCACATGGCTAGGGTCAGCCACGTACCGTCTCAGCTGTGATACATGGAATACGTTGTGGACGCGCACTAGTGCAGGTGGCAAGTCTAGCCTGTATGCCACGTCACCGACTCTTCCGCTGATAACGAAAGGGCCGATGAAGCGCGGGCTAAGCTTCCCACCTCCACCAAAACGTATCGTACCACGAGTCGGAGATATCCGCAAAAAACCCATGTCTCCAACCTAATCACAAGCAAGGTCTCAAGTTACTAAAAATCAAACACGATCAATCATACAAACTAAATACAAAATCAACCTACTTCTAATCCTAGCTCTAAATCTGTACCTCAAACTCCAGCGGCCTCCGGTGGCTATCGGCCCAGTGCCGATGTCTGTCCTGCGCCACACGAAGTCTGTCCCTGATAAGCTTCACCTTCTCGGCTGCGTCAACAACCATCTCTGGTCCCAGTAAAGCTCACTCTCCAACATCATCCCAAGATAAGGGTGTACGACACCTACGCCCGTACAGAGCCTCAAACGGTGACATCTCAATGCTGGCCTGAAAACTGTTATTGTAAGTAAACTCCACCAAATGCAGGTGATCCTCCCAGGAACCTCCAAAATCCAGGACGCACGTCCGCAGCATATCCTCAAGGGTCTGAATAGTCCTCTCTGACTGTCCGTCCGTCTGGGGGTGGTATGCAGTACTGAACTTGAGCTGAGTGCCCAAGCTAGTCTGCAGACTCCTCCAGAAATGGGAAGTAAAGCGGCTATCCCGATCTGAGACTATGCTGACAGAAACTCCGTGAATCCTGACTATCTGTCTCATATACAACCCCGCCAGCCTCTCTGTAGACGTACCCACCTTGAATGGCAAGAAGTGGGCCGATTTGGTCAACCTGTCAACGATGACCCAAATCGCGTCTTTCCCTCCTGGTGTACGGGAAAATCCTGATACAAAGTCCATGGTAATGTGCTCCCACTTCCACTCTGGAATGGGCAGCGGCTGCAATAATCCTCCAGGCCTCTGCCTCTCAGCCTTGACCTGCTGACAGATCAAGCATCTAGCTACGAAGTTGGACACCTCCCTCTTCATCCCGTACCACCAGACATGCTCTCGCAGATCCCTGTACATCTTGTTGGTACCAGGATGTATAGAGTACTGCGATCTGTGAGCCTCCTTCATAATCTGCTCTCTGAGCTCCCCGCTAGGCACTCATAACCTGGTACCGTGCCTCAGGGCACCATCCTCTGCAAGTGAGAACTCAATATCCTGTACTCCCATACTGATCTGCTCTCGGATACTCCGCAGAGCCACATCATCAAACTGTACCGCCTTGATCCTGTCCATCAAGTCTGACTGTATCTGTAGGCCCCATAACTGCATCTGCACTCCGGGCACGATCACCTCAATCTCAAGACTCTCCAAATCTGCAAGCAGGTGCCGATCCATAGTCAAACACATGGCTGTCGGATACCTACTCAAGGCATCGGCAACCACGTTGGCCTTCCCCGGGTGATACTGGAGTGCGATATCAAAGTCCTTCATCAGCTCAAGCCACCTACGCTGCCTCATGTTCAACTCCTTCTGAGTGAACACGTACTTCAAGCTCTTGTGGTCTGTGAAGATCTCCACCCTCTCGCCATATAGATAGTGCTTCTATAACTTCAAAGCAAAAATCACCGCCGCCAGCTCCAGGTCATGGGTAAGGTAGTTCTTCTCATGAGGACGTAATTGCCTGGAAGTATAGGCAATCACCTTCCCATGCTGCTGCAAGACGCAACCCAGCCCCTTCCCTGAAGCATCACTATAAATAGTGAAACCACCTGATCCTGAAGGCAATGTCAGAATCGGAGCTGTCGTAAGCCGCTTCTTCAACTCATCAAAAGCTGCCTGACACTCCTCTGACCAAACATACTCAGTATCCTTCCGGGTCAACCGTGTCAACGGCTCTGCAACCCGGGAGAAATCCTGCACAAATCTCCTATAGTATCCTGCCAGCCCCAGGAAACTCCTGATCTCTGCTACTGAAGTCGGCGCCTTCCAAGCCTCAACTGCTACAATCTTCTTGGGGTCAACTGAGATACCATCTCCAGTCACCACATGCCCCAAGAAGTCCACCTGGTCCAAGAAAAACTCACACTTGGAGAGTTTTCCATAAAGCTGCTCCCGCCTGAGAGTCTCTAGCATTATCCGCAGATGCTCCTCGTGCTCCTCCTCTGTCTTGGAATATATCAAGATATCATCAATGAACACCACCACGAACTTGTCCAAGTACTGGTGGAACACCTTGTTCATTAGATTCATAAACATTGCTGGTGCATTGGTTAGCCCAAACGGCATAACCAAGAACTCAAACTGCCCGTACCGCGTCCTGACGGCGGTCTTGGGAATATCCTCCCTCTTCACCTTCACCTGGTGATAACCCGACCTCAAGTCAATCTTGGAGAACACCCGAGCTCCGCTCAACTGATCAAACAGATCATCGATCCGCGGCAGTGGATATCTATTCTTGATTGTCAGGTTATTGAGTGCCCTGTAGTCGATACACATACGTACCGACCCATCCTTCTTCGGTACGAAGAGCACCGATGCACCCCAAGGTGAAGACCTAGAGCGAATGAAGCCCTTGTCCTGCAGCTCATCCACCTGCTTCTTCAGCTCCACCAACTCGCTGTTGTTCACTCGATAGACATGCTGGGAGATCGATTCCGCGCCGGGAACCAAGTCTATCGAGAACTCTACATCTTTGTCCGGTGGAAGCCCTGGCAACTCCTCTGGAAATACGTCCATAAACTCGGCGATCAAGGGATGCGGAGCCACCTGCTCCTCGACTGATGCTCCACAGAAGACTCCGCCGTCCTGCTCTGCATGCCGTCGGGTGTACTCAAACTCTGGCTCTCCTGGCGCCCCGAACAAAACTCTACCCCCACGGCAATCAATGCGGGCGTGGTGTCTACTCAGCCAGTCCATACCTAATACTATATCGTAGTTCGGTAATGGCATGACGAGTAAACTCACTCCCAATTCTCGGCCTCCCAACATAACACTCCGCCCTCTGCAAACATCACTCACGAGGATGACCCCACCCCCGGTTGTGATCTTGCAGGTCCTAGGCAATGGTTCCAAAATCAAACTGTGTCTAATAGCATATGATACAGACACAAAGCTGTGGGAAGCCCCGGAATCAAACAATGCGAATGCTGGAAGGGAGTCGAGAAGAACCGAACCTGCTATCAGCTCTCCGATGACCTCAGCATCCTCAGCTGCCATGGCGAAAGCTCGCCCCTGCTGTCCACCCCGTGCCTGCTGCTGGTGCTGCTGGAACCTCTGCTGCTGGGTCAGCAGGGCTGGTCCCCTCTGCTGGCCTGCTGGAGCCTTGGCTCCACCTCCCTGCTGTCCTCGTCCAAAAGCCCCTGGGCAGTCCCTCAACTGGTGATCTCCAGTACCACAAAGTAGGCACTTGCCTAGCTTCTTCCTGCACTCATGGATCATGTGCCCCGGCTTCTTGCAGAAGGCACGAATGACTAACTGACGAGGTGCCTGCTGCCCTCTCTGCTGCTGGTGCTGCTGCACTGGCCTCTGCTGCTGATGCTGCTGCTGATACTGCTGTACTGGCCTCTGCTGCTGCTGCTGGAAGTGAGGCCTCTTGGCCTGCCCCTGACTGCTACTGCCTGACTGAAAGTCTCGACCTCTCTTCTGTCTCAGTCCCAGGTCGTCCTCTGCCGCCATGGCCCCAGAATAAATCTCAGCAAATGTAGCATTCCGGTCGCTCTTAGTCAGCGACCGAATCTCTCTAATCAGACCTCGGCGAAACTTCCTCGCCTTGGTCTTCTCCGTTAAGTCATCAATAAACCGGGCCAGTCGGCAGAACTCCTCGGCATACTCAGCAACAGTCTGGTTCCCCTGAACCAGAGCCTCGAACTGCACCTCGATCCCACCCAAGGCTACATCGGGGAAAAACTGCTCCTTAAATAGCTCCTTAAACTGGGCCCAAGTCTGGCCCTCCACCCCTACTCTGGGATCAGTCTGGTACCATGCACGGGCCAAATCCTGCATCTGGCTGCCCGCTGTCTCTATGTGAAGTCGAGCTGGTATCTCTGCTAGTCGGAAAATCTCCTCAATGTGCTCAACCCAGTCATCTACAACGTGAATGCCCTCAGTACCGAAGAACTCCCAAGGGTACATCTTCTGGAAGTCCTGTATATCTCTCTCCCTCCGACGGGGCTGCTGCTGGGCCCCCTGACCAGTCACCATCTCAACAGTCGTGCGTACCAGCTGGTGCGCCTCATCAATCCCCTGCCTGAAATCTGCTGTCTGCCTCTCACTGCGCTGGTGCGAGGACTCCAGAATCCTCTCCATGAAGGAGAAGAGATGGGTAGCATCAACCATCCTCGCAGGCTGAGGCTGCTGCGTGGGAAGGATCTCTGGAAACACCAAGCTCGGCCTCCCGACTGGTGGAGGTGCTCCTCCAAAAGTGGCAGAAACTCCCACTCCCGAGGGCTGCACTGGCCCTGTGGCAGGAGGAGCTGCCTGCTGCCGGGGTCGAGAGGTGCTAGACCCCTCACCAGCATCTCCCTGCCCAGGACGCTGCGATCGCGTCTCAACCATCCTAGAGACACAGATTAAACAAGAAGCAATTACTGAGAATGAGTCAAAATAATCCAAGGAGGACAGTTTAAAATTCTAAGGGAGACAATAAGCAGCAAAATAGATATACGAAATCTGATAAGGAGTTTTCCTAGTGTGATTGAGTACCTTCAGAAAAAAAAATTCACTAATTTCTACTGCAGGCTGCAGCGGTATTCTAGTTCGAACACCACTACATTTCTAATCTGGACCTGTATGGGCCACCACTAAAAACGTGTCACGACCCGCACCCTAGAGTAAGGGCACGAGACGTGGGTACGTCCAGCCTACGCCGCAGTGTCGGCGGTAGAACGCTGTCCTAGGTCACAACATCTAACAACTGAAAGTAATAGCAGTTATACTCCCCGAATGGGGGTGACATAGCAGACTATAAAACTCAATCACAGCTAAGGTAGAACAGGTAAGATAGATAGATAATGAAAGATAACAATCCAGAACAGAGAATCACAGAAATACATCCAGAACTAAGTGTCTAAAAATAAATACATCTCAGAAAATCTCAAAGTCTAGTACAATAAACCCAAATAGAAAAGACAGTCCTAATCTAAAGGAGTGTCATCTACAGCTAAAGGCTCCTGCTGCTGGTCCGAGTCTGGGCACTCATCTAGTGTGGCACCGTAGTAAGTAGGGCAGAACGCCTCATCCTCATCCTCTGTAATATTTCAACAGGTCCAGTCAGGACGGGAACGAGCACATATCTCTCAACAGTTCATATCAGGTTAGGAGTATAAATCATTGCAATAGAGTAAAATACATGAAATGCTGAATGAAAGTACAAGTAAAACAGGAGATATTTGTAACTGGAAATAGATACATGATAGTAAAGACTGTAAGTGACTACGTAATTTAGAGCACAATATGGTTATGTAAACGGCTTGGAGGAACATGAATACAAATAAGGAGCACATGAATACCTACTGGGGATTGTGTCCACATAACCAATTCTACTCACCCCGCCCCAATCAATACACAAGGATCCGTTCAAGTTATGTCGTAAGCACATGAATACAGCTAAGATACATGAACTCACGAAGGAGTAGTACATGAGCACATGATAAGCACATGAAGCACATGACAGCACATGAGAACATGTAAAAACATGAACTAAATACGAGTACAAGGAGTACGTGATGCACATGATAAAGTACATGAACATGAAATACCCGATGCACCCGTAGAGGGATAACATCTCAGGAAGGGATCCATATAGTATTAATCCGTGAAGATACGTGTCAGCATCATGTAGAGTAATCTAGAGCATGAATATATCCAGACAGGTATGAAAAGATCAGAGAATGTACTCGCCTGCTATCTGAAAGTCCGAGATAAAAATACTGTCTGAGGAGTGGTGTCTGGCTCCTATTTAGAACAGTACGAGTCACAACAAGTCCAGAATAGAAATGTAATGCACTACAATGCGTTCTACATAAAACTAGGTCAATCTAGACCAAAGTCAACTTTTGGTCAACTCTGGTCAACCCTAGAAGTCAAACTAGGTCAATTTGTCTAGTCTAGGTCTAACCAAGCTACTCTAGGTTCTAACAAGTCTCCTCTAGATTATACCATGGCTAATAGCCTATCTAGGATACATCTATCCAACACACTATAACCCACAACATAACATTATTATCTACACTCTATAGCCTTATAACATTCCCTACTCTATGACACCATAACACAACCCACACAACATTTCACATGTATACACTACACATATCAAGACACCCTATATATCATATACATTAATTTACACATACACATATATAGGAAGGCATGTATTTATATATCTAATGTATATACAAAATCATATATAGGCATCCTATATATAACACTCAATGTAATTGCATAACATATGAAAGAGGGGCAACTACTAGTGTGTGTGTATATCATGAGAGGCTAAGACTGTGTGAAACAACATTCCCCAACCAAATACAATTGACAGTTATCTATTAAGCTCAGATTTTAACATTAAAACCAAAACAGTTAACAAGGGCAAATGCTTCAAATTTATTTCAGATTTAAAAATGACTAGTCTTAGGTTTTACAATGATCTTTCACATTCCAACTCATTAGCAGATAATCAGTAATAATTATGGAAAAAAATGGAAAGGAATCAATTCAAGGAAATCACTTAATCTCAGTTATATTGACAAGAAGAAAGGAATCAATAGCAGGTCAATCCAGGTTGATGCTTTCTCATTTCAGTTTTCTTTTAAACCCAAAACTCAGATAGCAACAACCCAACTCATTAGCCTATTCCCAGGTGATCAAGGAAACTGGGAATAGCATTCAGTTTCCAAAACACCAACTCAGGTATTTACATTAACATGAATCATCATCAGTTCCAGGTTTTAATTTGCAGGAAGAAATAAGTGATTAAAATACAAGTTCAAGGAACATTCTCAGGTTTCTCAAATAACTGGAAATGAATCCCTGATTTCAGTTTATATGTTCCCAATTTGAACACTTCTCAGGTTTTACTAAATAACAGTTAACAAGGAGAACTAATTCCTAACATGAACTCTTTAACTAAACCAAAACAGAACAGTTCAATAACAGGTTCAAAGAACCAATTGTTCACAGTGAAGAAATGAAGGAATCAATTTACAACTTAACATCATTTCAGGTTATACAGTGTAAAGCAAATCTCAGGCAATAGTTCTCAGGTTAGTTTGAAAACTGGGAATACAATCCATCACAGGATAATCCCAGGTTTACTAAGATATCCAGGAATCAATTCAAATGAACATTCACTTAGTTAACTAAGGAACCATTTCAGTCATTTACATTAGCAAAAGAAAAGAGAACATTATCAGGTTTCAAACTGTGAATCTCAGTTTTCACATGAACAGGAAAACAACTCAGTTTCAAAACAGTTACCAACTCAACTACTAAAATCCTATATACACAAACCCAAGCCAATGTTCAATACACAAGGCTAAGCTAACATATTATATGATGTGTTGGTTCAATTAAAATGAAAAACATTAACAGGAATTAGGAAATTTAACTGTTAGAAAACTGGAAATAAACAGTTTCTGTGGTATCAGTGTTCTCTTCACTGTTCTATTCAAAATTCGAACCCAAACACCAACATTACATATTCCCCAAAGTGCAATCCAATGTAACAGAGTTTAGGCAACAATTTTAGGATCTTAAACAATCATTAAACTTATGTTAGAACATTTTAAACGAATTAAAATAGCAAAACACTCACTGCACACGCACGCACACACAGCCATTCCCGTGCACACCCAAGAACGTGTCCGACACGACACGAGGACTCATGAAACTTGACGAGCCTCGTGTCAGTCATTGCCACGAACCACAGACCGATTTTCACGTGTCGGCATTGCGTGTCCAGCGCGCAGTAGCCCCCGAGTAGCAGGAGAGCTACAGTGCCGCACGCACACGCCCGCACACGCGTGTCCCGTGCTCTCTACGACACAATCAGGACACAAACAAAAGCACACGACACTAGGGAACCCTAGACGACACCTAGATCTAGCTTCCTATTCAAAAAGATTGGGAAAACTCGATCGAGCAGTCCTTTGGGGCATTTCGTCGAGCACCTAGATCAAGCTCTGATACGTGTCCGATACGGACACGAAACGAGCTCGAAACCTAGGGTTTGCTTCCCATATAGTTGGGTGAGGGCTAGGGGACCTTAGAAATGATTTTTACTGGATTTTAGGAGCAGTGGTAAGGATTATACCTATTGGTGTTCCAAGCTTCAAAAAAATACCAAGGAAGAGGATCCTTCAAAGCACCAAAGCTCCTCAAATTGTGTGCTCCCTGTCAAAACTCAATCCCGATAGCAAGAGAACAATATTTAGAGCCTATAGGAATTTGTTTGAAGAAAAAAGGACCTAATTTGGATTTTCTATGAATTTGTAAGGATGGAACTTTACCTCTTTCTAAAACTTGATGAACCCTAATGAAAAGAGGCTAGCCCTAAAATTTGGGAGGATATAAATAGGGGGAGGGGCTGTTATGTGGCTGGCCAAAGGCCCTAGGGTTAGGGTTTTAGCTAGTGGGTTGAGTCCTATCTAGTTTAAGTCATGATTTAACTTGTGACTACACAAGCCATTCTTTGGCCAAACTAGCTCCTAATCACCCCAAACCAATTCTAATGAACTTGAAATAATTAACTTAGGTCACACTAGGGTTTCTTAACCTAACCAAAGTGTCTTGACCTAGGTTAGCCAATAGGACAGTCTCCTAGTCAACATGAGTCAAAGTCTCTATAGGGCCAAAAACAATTCTACCAAAAATCACCAAAATTACTAAAAATCATATTAAATATAATTAATAATAATAATCCCAAAATAATTCCAAAATTTTGAAAATGACCAAAATACCCTCAAGCTAGAAAAGTGGCAGTGACAATTCCTAAAGCCGAGATAGCTGTGAAGGAGGAGGTGTCACCAGAAGGCAGTTACACCGGGAGTTCCAGTCATCCAGCTCCTACGGATATTAATCTTTCTGGAATCGATCCTACTTTTGTGCAGTGGCTGAGGAGGGATCCCTCTCTGCGCCTGCGTAGAGGATAGAGCAGTATGATCTGACTTTTGACCGGATTTGTTTTCGGTAAACTTATTTCTGGGTTAGACTTGGATGTTTTTATAACTCTTGATGTTTCTTATTTTCTAGACATGATTATTATCTAGACTTAGATGTTTTTGGATATTATTATCTAGACTTGGTTATTATCTAGAAATTCAACGGAGGGTTGCTCCGGGTCTATTTTTATGAACTGTGATATGTTAAATGCATGGTTATTATCTAAAAATTCAACGGAGGGTTGCTCCGGATCTATTTCTAGAAACTGTGATATGTTAAATGCATGGTTATTATCTTGTAGATATCTATTTCTATCAGGTATGGCAGGACGCATAGGATCGTACCACCGTAGCAACAGAGGATTATCCTGTGGAGGTAGAGGTTCCATCAGTGGATGGAGTGGTACTCCGTTAGTGGATGACAGTGCCGGTCCTTCGTCTCCTAGTACTCCAGTGTACCAGCCACTCAGATCTCTGTCTACGTCGACGGTACGAGGCAGTACTCTTGGGACAGACAGTTCCAGGCCTGAACCTATCCCGTCCAACAGCGTTCCTCCTGCAAACGCTATGGAGATGGAGGAGCGGGTGGAGGAGGTTGCACCTACGCCGTCTCCATATGATCCGAGCGATCCCCCATGCGCCCCTCCAAACGAGACGAGGATGGAGATTTGGTGCGACGGGCCTACAAAGTAAGTTAATTAGTTAACATTTATATATACTTATATCTATATATCAATGAATTTAATTATCGTTGTGTAGATAATGTCCTCCGTCAGTTCAGATGGCACTAGGGCTATTTCTGAGGTCCAATTATAGGGGCCCATGGATCAACTACTCGGATGCCTCGGACGAGAGGAAGGCATTCTAGTTTGTCCACTTCAAGGTAACTAAAGTATATTGCTTTTAGTATAAATCATATTTTATGCATATTTTATAGCTAACTAATTTAATTCTTGTAAAAAATATATTTTTATCCACCACATCGGGCTTAGACGATTGAGAAGCAATTTCCTGCCGTTGCCGCCAAGTTGATCCAGGATGCGATCGATGACCAGAATGCTCGAGACCGTTCTAGAAAAGGGATCCAAGGTTGGATCACGCCCGAGCAGTGGACTCCCATGAAGGCTAGATTCGACGCTCCTAGGTACAAGGAACGGTCGGAGAAGGCGAAGGTGGCTAGGACGTGTGGTGGCTCGATTCCCATGACAGAACATTTTCGTCGCCTGGTACATGTTTTACTGTAATATATTATTTTAATGAAAGTAGTAATAAAATGTTTAATTTCAATGACAGACATTTTATTATAACAGGTAAAGAAGGATGCGAACCCCAACATAGTGACGGTCTTACTGGCTACCCATCGGAAGGACGGAAAGCTCATCGATGATCGGGCCACGCAGAGCTATGTAAGTATTACTTTATATGTCACTAACTTTATAACTTAAGAAATATACAAATATATCCATAGACGTGGAACAACTAGGTTGGTAGTAAATATTATACTTATCGAGATGCGTACTTTTCTAGGATGAGTATCTTATGCTAGAGCGTGAGCTTACTAGTACATCTGCGGAGGGAGGGGCTTGTAATTCCTCGCAGCCCCCTCCGGCTCGGACGATGGACGAGCTCTGGATGACCGTCGTTGGTGGTCTTCAGAGGGGTACGTACTATGGTACAGGATTCTATGGTGCCTTTATGGCAATGCAGTCATCCAGAGCCTCATCTGCCAGTGTGCATTCCCCACAGCCCTCAGAGGAGTCGGTCCGAGTGGGGGAACTCCGTCGCCAGCTTACTGAGCTGCGACGAGTTGTTGTGGAGGATGGAAGAGCAGCCCCAGCCGCAGACGGACGATGTGGCCCTCACCGTACGATTTGATATGCTCGAGCGCACCATTAGAGAGATGGGCGAGAGGATGGATCATGCCATTCAGGCGGTGCAGGAGAGGACGGATCTTGCCGTTCATGTGTTGCACGGATGCAGGCGGCCATTGGCAAGCAGGTTTCGAGGCTGGCGGCTGTTATGGATTCCACCAACTCCAGACTGCTGGCTATGGAGCGGATACTTCCTGGTCGTGCTTCGTCATCCATACCGACTGCAGCAGCTCCACTATCTCCTCTTCCTCCTACTGATGGGTCGTCACCGGTAATGCTGACCCCGGAGTAGTATAGGTTCCTGGTGTCCCAAGTGCAGGCACTGCCTACTCCTCCTCCTCATCCTGACCAGACATAGTCCTTTATTGTACTTGTTTTCATTTTTTGTGTTAGTGACCCATTGTTGGGTCTTTATGTATTTGTTGGTGACCCATTTTTGGGTCTTTATGTATTTATTTTATCCCGGGTATGACTATTTGTGTTATATTATGTTGAATATTACACACTTTTTATAGCCGTTTGGTAGTGGATTTGTATCCACCCTGTTATTTCTTGTCTTTATGGTCGTTCATTTCTATTTCTTTGATTATTGGTAGTGCATTATTATTATTTGTCTCAATATTGGTTTACCGGTGTTGAGTGTTCCACCGAAGGGGTGGCGAACCCAGGGAATTCTACGGAGGGTTGCTCCGGGTCTATTATTTGCAAACTAAAACTCCAAATGCAGGTACAATGTTTTTAATGTAACTGTTATTTATGTGAATGCATACTGCATTCTGTTTTTTACATTATTTTTGGAATTAGCGACGTTTAGCGACGCTTAGCGACTGTCAGGGACGTATACATACGTCCCTAGAACGTCGCAAAACTGAGAAACAAAATGTCACAAAACGTCGCAGATACGTTGATGTGGCAAACTGTACAGGTCAGCAAATCTAGTATCCGAACGTCGGTATTCAAGTATCGTAACGTCATAAAATGTCGCAACAATGATGACATGGCAACAAAAAAATTGCCAGATGTAGAGTCGAAAAACGTCGCTAATCTTTGACTGTAACATCGCTAAAACCTGAATGGACAACGACAATCAGCAACAAAATGTTACGTCGCTAATTAGCAACCTTTTTGTCGGTAAACGTCGCTAAATCTAGCGACGTCGAGCGTCGCCGAATGACGTCGCTATAGTGACGAATAGCGACGTTTTACAAGTTAGCGACCATGAGATGTCCAATTTAGTGCCGACGTTACATAAACTTGATGTTAACTTGTAATTCTATTCTAGTAGCAACTTTTTGACATGAAGGTAAATTTAGCCATGAGATGTCCAATTTAGTGCAATGAGCTAAGTACGATAATGTGCCTATTGCACTTAGGTATAGAACTTCATGTTCCAATACCACTTCATCGTCTTCCTTAGGACGAAATATATATCATTTAGCATCTAGAAAATGAACGATCATGGATGTACTCGAGGATTTTAATTTGTCCCTATTAAACCGATATAACCCCTTTTGGTTATAATTCGATTGGTGCGCCAAAATACCATTGATATAATGCTCAAGTTGTAGGACTAAGCAAAATTTCTTTTTCCAAGATCTTTCATCACAAATTCTAATTTCATGTGACTCTTATGGTTATCGAGGAGAGGTATAAGACCATGGCTGGGTCGCGAAAGATTAGTAGATTGAGCCACGGGGTCATATTATTCATTCCATTTAATAATGGTGGGAGTTGAGGGGTAGTGGGCCCAAAAGGCATGCAATGCAGCATGCACAAAAGTCACGTACGTATCGCCAGACATCTCAAAAAAAAATCTGATTTCATGTGCAAGATAGTTTATTAAGCTCTTTAGGAGTTCCAATAAGATTTATGTCTTCGACATAGACCGGTACAATCATAAATCCAGAATATAATTTCTTGATAAATATGCAAGGACATATTTAATTATTCACACATCCCTAACTAATCAAATACTCACTTATGCGATTATAATACATTTGCCCAGATTCTTCAATCCATAAAGTGAACACCTTAACCTAATTGACAACGTATTTCATGGTCTAGAACTATTTGAATAAGTTATACAAAGCCTTCAGTGACCTTCATATAGATTTTGTATCTAAATCTCCATACAAATATGTGATAACCACATTCATCAGCTGCGTGTCAAGTTTTTCAGAAACTACCAAACTGATAAGATAGAGGAACGTAATAACGTCTATTACAGGAGAGTAAGTCTCCTTGTAATCAATCCTAGGAGGTTGAGAGAAGCCTTACGCCACGAGATGTAATGACCCGCTCCGCCTTAGCGGAACGCCGATTCAAACGGCAAGTGCAACGACTCAAACGAGCCGTCGACCCGAAGAGTTGGCATCGACTTAATGAAGAATCGATGCAGGCTTACATTAGCCTGTCAAAGATGAATCCAGACTTAGACTTTCAAAGGCACGCTCGGAGTATCGCTCGGCCGATGCGAACATCGCTAAGGTGGGTGGCTCCGATGAACCCGTCTTTGCTTAGCCTAAACACATAACAATACGGACACTATTGCTAGAATCGCTAGGCGATAACACCGCGCATGCTAATAAATGTCTCAACGCACCTAGATAAGGGAATAATCCCATCTGGTATGCTTGTATAGAATATATAAAAGAACATAGAAAATGTAAGCACTCTCGTACCGCACTCCACGCTCGTGCTAAGGCATAAGCTTACGTTTAAGTTCCTTATGCGTTCAATAATGAAAAAATGAATGGGTTACAACAATGAAAAGGGAAGGCTATCAACATAGTCGTTCCGAGTAGAGTATAGCAACATTGAAAGACTATGGGACCGATGGGTCGCCAAGGCGACTCCCGCACGGAGAGTTGCATAAGGTATGAATGAAAAATGAATGAATAAGTGAATGAATGAATCAATGAATGAACGAATAAGTGAAAGAAAGAAAAAAAGAATGAATGAATAAAAGATAAGAAAGAAAGGAATGGTTAGCGATAGGTATGACGGGCATGTGGCAACGGGGCTCGCTACCCGCGCTGCACGGATGTCAACCTGGTCGATAATGCATTATGGCTAAGGGTTAGCCTACGGCTCGGAGACAGTCGTTAAGTTAAAATGACAAATAATACGAAATGGTCGTGGACAATCCCCTCGTATACGGGAGGTGGGAGATATAAGGGATTTCCAGCGGCACGGTCAAGGTGTAGGACGTGCCGGTCCGGACAGAAATCAATAAAATGGCTTACGGGCTCACGTGGATGCGTGCTTGGCCACCCAGGAGACGTAAGTACGGGGTATTTCAAAAGACTATCAGGGTGTTCTAGCCGCACGCTATGATAGGTGATAAATTACCAAGTAAGAACATGTCCAAATTGGCTTGTGATGCCAGCGACCGATGCCTATAGATTAAGTGGGCTTTGCTGGTGGCAATCCACGTGCAAGTCCTTGCATTGAAATCAAAGTAATCTAAGTTAACTAAATGAAGTGCCTTCTGAACAGGCTTGAATATAACATACCAAATAATCGAGAGTACTTCGGCAAAGGAGTTAGAAAACACGCCTACGACGAGCTAGTACCCGAGGCAGGGACACGCCCTTGACATTGAAAGTTCACATGAATCACGTTAAGTTATTTCCTATGAATTGTTGACTAACTTGGTTTACTTTGGATAGGGAAGGCCGGACGGTAAGTATGGGTAAGTCGTGCATGTATTTCCATGCACACACTTGAATTTGGTAACACGAGATAGATCATGAAATATGCCATGAAACTGACCCTAAGGCAAGATTAGAAAGACAATGAATGATAGACGGTGCACAAAAGTAAATAGAACATGCTTGGTAATGATAGCATTGTGGATGAGCTAGCCTCCCCACCAGTGCATAACAATATACTGATAACCCCACAGTCTGCTTGCAGGATGCAGGAGACGCCAGTGGGTGCGGAGCTTCTATCGAATGTGTTAAGGCGCGGAGCCAACTCTGGGGCCTTGGAATGTTGCAAGAAGCTGAAGCACCCTATACAGGACATAATGTATCGGAACATCGCCATGAATCATTCCATCATGTAAGCCACTTGGCACGCCTTTTATGTTTCAGAGAGAGAGAGAGAGAGCTTGAGCGATTTGTAATATCGGCCTAGCGCCGCTTGTAAACTTCTTAGAAATCAATAAAGAGTTTGAATTTGCTTCAACTTGTGTTCATTTACTTTCCGTTGCAAATGGGACACTCTGTGGCCTAGCTTAAATCGGCCGTTTCTGGACATAGCCTTGCACGAGCGCAACCTAGGCATGTGCGGCATCACGCCTTAGCGAGGACGATCGCTCCTGTGGGAGCGGGGCGTGACACGAGACATGCCTTGTAATATATTATTTCATTCGTCTCATTACACTTTCTTATGAAGGCTCATTTGTATCCGACAAGTTCTATATTAGGTGGTGTTAGAACTACATGCCCAAACACTTATCTTTGCTAAGGAATCTAACTCAATATGGATTTCTACTTTATATTTTGAGCAATAGGTCCTACGTTGACATTCTTCAACAAAATATGGTTCAATGTTGTCGCACTTTATAATTTCAATAGCCATTGAATATGCAAAGATATCAATGATTATCTCATTTATGTTCCACAACTCATACAAGCCAATATACTGGACAAAGATTTTTTGATTCTTGGATATGGAATTTAGTGCACTCATCTCTTCCATGACACTTCCACAATTGGGAATAATATCATGAATTAGACAGTTTGAGATAGTGACACGAATAGGGGTGCCAATGTCATGACCCGCTCCTAAATAATTGGGTACAAGTGTGTGGACAAGCCCAATCTACATCGAAGTGTCAAGAGTAGTACGATGCCTATACCTCCATGACCAATACACACATAAATACACAACTAACATGGGTATTACTAATTAATCACCATACACGTATCCTTACATGATAGAAATATTCCACAAATCTATCAACTAGATCATGTAACAATTATATAACTTTCTATCACAATTGTAACTCATCCATAATATATATAAGAAAGAAAAGGAATATGAAACACAATATAAGTCCACAGTCTCTTAATTATTTATTTAAATGTCCACATGGCTATAAAGGAACATGCCCATTACTAAAGAAAAGTAATAGCAATTCCTCTAAAAGTCTAAATCCATATAGAAGAATCTTCCGAGAACAAACCTACTAAATAAAATAATGAAACTAACTAAACTACTGTGTCTCTATTTTGAGTAGGTTCCATATCCTTAGCAAACTCACCTACCTCACCCACCTAAGGCCCATAATGTGTAGGGTACATATTCTCCTCTAAAGTTGTTAACATAAATATCCCCTATCATAGGTGAACAATTAACGCAAATGAAAGACACAGTGAATAAACATTAACATGAAAACCCTAAGAAACAAATAACATGTATACATTAGTAGTCAAGTTTATGAGTAAATTAAGCCAAGTAAAGAAGACAAATGGTATAGTTGTAGGCCCACTTGGTCATGGTCAACTTGATTTTGATAAGTAACTAAACTTTGATTCGATATAACGCATCCCGAATCAAACTACTACTAAGTCACTTTAAGTCTGCTTCTGGTATTTTTATTTTATTATGTATTTTACATTTTATTTAAATCTAGGACGAATGTAAATCAAGTTGCACTTGACAACTAGATATCACTAAAGTCCACTCAAATAAACCTACCCAAAACCAGATCAAAACGTAATCAAATGTCCACAAATTTCTTGAACCCAATCTTCTGAATCTTGAGTGATAAAACTCGGCTAGAGTTCTGACCCAAACCCAACTCGGACCGAACTCGGTCAGTCAAAAATAGAATCTCTAAATTGCTGAGTCTTCCTGAAGACCAAGCTCCAACGTTCAAATTTTTGAACGTTTGGAACCAAACTCTGCATGAACTCGGTTTACAAAAATCCTATAGACATTGAATTTTTAATTATTCTTCACTTATTCACTCAATAATTTGTCACTTTCAAAACCTTATACATTTCGAGCTATAAACCTTCCCATCACCAAGATAACTCTTCTAATCTTCTACGTGCCAAGTGTGATCTCGGTTAGAAGTATTCAAGAGTTGTAAAGCTTGGATTTCTAAATTATGATTCAATTCATTGTGTTGAAGTCGATGAGTCCTTCGAAGCAAAGCTCAGGGTTGTGTGAAGTCGGTAAGCTCTTTGGATCAAAGCTTGTGGTTGTAAGAAATCGACGTGCCCTTCGGATCAAACCACATGGTGTATGCTATTTATTCAATAATGGATTAATATTGAACAAGAGTTCTCAAAACTGGATTAGTCCTCCATTAAGGAAACCAGTATACATCACGGTATTTGAGTTTGTGACATCTTACTCTATTTACTTTCCATACTTATTATTATTTTTAAGTTGGTAACTAGATTAGTTTTGTTGGGTATTTGTGACACACACTCTATTCACCCTTAGAGTTGCTTAAGTTGCCTTTAATTGGTATGAACCTCATCCTCCTCTAGCTTTCAATAAATTTCAATTTCAAGAAGACATGACACTTGATTCGTTCAAGGACTCTTTTTGTGAACGTCATCCTCGTCCTCGTGGACGACTTTGTTCTTGCTATTTGAAACAACATTTTTATGAGTTACATCACATGATTTTCTCTGTTATTCTTCCTAAGACTGGTCCAACCAATGAGATCACATTTTTAGAGATGAATGCTCTTTATCATCTGCATTTTACTATCCTTTTTAGTCTTCCAAAGACTATCATTAGCGTATGGTTCGATGTCGCAAGAAAAAGTAACCTACTATACTCCATGTACTTGCCTCTCATCTTTGAGCACTTCCATATACCATTGGATGAGTGCCCATTCCGTGATGAGCATGCCTATCTCTCTAGAGCTTGTAGGATTGCTCCTACCTTTCCCCCTCATGATGATGATGACTCATCCTCCTATAACTCTTATAGCCATCCTGCTGCATATGATCCAGCTGCACCAGCTCCTCATATTATGACCCACACCCAGTATAGGGCACGAGAAGTGGGTACGTCCAGCCTACGTCGTAGTGTCGGCGGTAGAACGCTGTTCTAGGTCACAATTAAAACTAAATATAATATGATATACTCTCCGTATGGAGGACAATCACAGCAGGATACAACTCAATCACCAAAACTAGAAGTAGCACGATAAGATAACTATGAATCCACAAGAGAAGTACAACAGAGAAAAATAAATCTCAGTGTTATCAACACCAACTCAAATAAGCATAAATAAATACAACTCAAGACAACTAAAAATAAAATAAAATAAACTCTAGCCATCTACTCCAACTTCTACTGTGTCTCCTCTAGGCTAGTAGGTAACCTCCAAGCTATCTGTAAAATTTATCAACAGGTCCAGTCAGGACGGGTGCGACCACAATACTTCTCACGCAGTTCATAATATGACAGGATATGTAAATATGCTATAGAGTAAGATACATAAAACGCTGAGAAATATATGAAGTAAAAAAGGTGACTGTAAAGAAATATCTACTATAAGTAAAGACCTAACAGTGACTAGTGATGTAGAGTACAAGATAGACATGTGAACGGCTTGATAATAAATATAAAAGTTTACACATGACTACACTACTTTGGAAATATTCACATGACCATTTCTACTCCCCCATCACCAATCAATACACAAGGATCCGTTCAAGTTATGTTATTGTACATGATATCACATGGGGGTCCATAAATGGGTGCACATGAATATAAACATGGGGCTCCATGAACATGAGAGTACATGAATTACGAGAGTGCACATGAATCGTGAAAGCACATGAATACATGATGAAAGTGAAACACACATGACATGATGTATCTGATGCTCCCGAGGGGGATAACATCGCATGAAAAGATCCATATAGTACTAATCTGTGTCACCATCATGACAACATCAAGTAAAGTAATCTAGAGCAAGAATATAAGTCCTAACAAGTATGAAACGGTCAGAGAATGTACTCGCCTGATACCCTGAACAGCTGATATAAAAAGATGGCCAACTGGAGTCACAGAGTCCTAGTTAGAGCAACACATATTACAAAGAGTTCAATTTATATGGTAATTGAAATTATAATGCAATCTACATGAGTCTAAGCCAATCTAGGTCAAAGTCAACTCTTGGTCAACTATAAAGTCAAACTAGGTCAACTCTAGTCAACTGTGGTCAAACTAGCTAGGGTTGGGTCAACAATGGTCAACTAGTCTAGGTTAGTCAATTCTAGGTCTAAATAAACTAAGTCTATACAAATCAAGTATCCAAGATAGCTACTAACTCATAGCCTAAGTCACTTGCTAAACCAAGCACAAAACTAAACCATAAGCTAACAAGGCACACAAACTTAGTCATATAATGTATATATATTATTCATATTCACATATTTATATACATAAATATATATAGGAAAGCTATATATATAGGCACATACATATATATATATATATATATATATATATATATATATATATATATATATATATAGAGAGAGAGAGAGAGAAGGAGAGGTAAAAAAGTAAGTGTGTCTGTGTGTGTATGTGTGTTTGGCATGAGTGTGAAAGGATATGTGTTAATGTTCTCAGATTTAGTGATAGGTAGGTGTATGTGACATGGGATACATGGTGTCAAAGGGTGTATAAATGCATGTGTGTAAAAGGTTATAGGTTAACTCAGTTTATAGAAATGCATACATACATACTTACATTGCATACATGCATACATATATATCATGTATACATACATACATTGCATACATGCCTACATACATATCATATATGTATACTTATATTCATTCATGCACCTATACATACATACATAGATGCATACATACATATCATGTATACATACATACATTGCATACATGCCTACATACATATCATATATGCATACTTGCCTTCATTTATGCACCTATACATACATACATAGATGCATACATACATATTTGAATACATTATATACTTGCATACATTATATTCATATATGCATACTCTATATTATATTACATTCATTACTGCATACATGCATACATGCATACATATAATATATGCATACAAACTCATATATTTAACTCAAAATATATGTGAATACATACATTACATTACCTTAACACACACACACACACACACACACACACACACACACACACACACACACACACATATATATATATTTTTATATATGTGAATACACACACACACACACACACACACACACACACACACACACACACACACACACACACATATATATATATATATATATATATATATATATATATATATATATATATATATATATATATATATATATATATATATATGAGGAAGGATAGGCATCCCCACCATTTTTGCATCCCCATGCATCCCTATGTTCACATCCGTTGGATGTGCTTTAAGTCATCTAATCTTAACCATTGGTAAATCAACGATTAAGATTAGATGACTTAAAGCACCATCCAACAGTGCAAATAGGGGGGATGCATGGAGATGCAAAAAATATGGGGATCTTGATCCTTCCTATATATATATATATATATATATATATATATATATATATATATATATATATATACAAAACACAAAGGTTTTTGAATCTTAGGGCTGACTGTGCCAAGATAAAGAGTGGTTGGGATTTAATCTTGGTGAATCAACGGTTGTGAGGTTTTATGGGGAAGAGCATTATTGGGAGTGGGGTTTTATGGGAAAGAGCATTATTGGGAGTGGGGTTTTATGGGGAATCCAAAGATGGGGATTTAATATTTTGATGGTTGGGATTTAATATTTTGATGGGGGCCTCATAATGGTTGTTGATGAGCATTATTGAGAGTGGGGTTTTATGGGGAATCCAAAGAAAATTTACATCCAACAGTGGTTGGGATTTAATATTTTGATGGGGGCCACAAAATTATTATTGTTCGTTTAAAATTGGGGGTCCAAGATTTTGAGGGAGAATACCTTAAATGAACCATGCCCTATGGACACGGGTTATGACTAGTATATATATATATATCATTCATTCATATCCCATATACATGCATACTTCAGTTCAGGCATTATATCCATTCATATATCATTAAGTTGCATACATATACTTATTTTCATTACATACATGTCATTCTTGCATATTACATACTTACATGCATCTATACATTATATACATTGTATACAACATGTAAAAATAGAAGAGGGAAAAAAGGGGGAAAAACTGAAATAGAATGGGAAGGAAAGAAAAAATATAAGAAAAAGGAAAAATAGTGGACATATACATGCTTGCATCATATATTCTACATTACCGTACATGCTATCATTATATATTGCATTACATTATGTATACATTATGCATTCATATCTATCATTAAATGTATACCTTGCATTCATATCTAGCATTTATTATATACTTTTATGCATACATTGTATATCATTCTTTCATTCATGCATTTATGCATTGCTTACATATATTGCATTGATTGCATTCCTACATGCTTGCATTCAACTATATATATACATTAATGTAAAGAGGATACATATCATATATATATTATTTTATTCATCTAACATATCATGTATTACATACTCTACATTCATTTAATATCCATACTACATAGGCTTATAGGTTACACAAAATGCTTATGTCGTATAGTCACTCTTCTACTAAAAACCAATACTGTACCAATTGGGCCTTCACTAAATTCTAGGATTAAAGTATGTCGTAGCCCTTCATGATAGCTTTCCGAAAATTTAAACGGATCGTATTTTTGTGTCCGAAAGCTTCCGAAATCGCGAAAACACCAAAACGCGTTTGTCTTTCGGACAGCTGACACTCAAATAGTTTTACAGAAAGTTTCAGAACGATTTTGGCTTATTAAAATATATATTTGGAAAGTTAACTTCGATACGATTCTTTAAAAAGAACGAAAGATTAATCGGAGTTCTAAGCTAAAAGTTATGATATTTCTAAGTTGCTTTGGTTAATAAAAACGTGGATGAATATTATGACGAATTTGAGTTCTTTTGGACAAAAGAAACACATGTAGGCCAAGATACTTGGATACCAACATAGGTAACCAAATAAAACTCATTCTAACCATTCTAACTAAGATCAATCCACTCTCTAACCATTCTAAAACTGAATTTAAATATCTATTTAAAGTATTATCATACATACATACACATGGGGTGTCCTAATTTGGGATCTATCAAGTAGGACACAAGACACATATCTAAAATTCTCAAGAGAGCTCCAAATAGCCTCAAATTTGAATCTAAATGAGGTACATGCATGGGGGTGGATCTTGTGGATTAAAAACTAACTAATATGCACAGAAAATCAATTTAGAGGGTTGGCTTTACCTATTGTGAGTGGAATCCCAATGATACTCCCAAGGACACGGCTTCGACACGAAGATCTTCCAAAAAGGATATTCCTTCTTGCACTTTGCTCTAAATCTTTGCTAGCACCCTCCCTTGGTAGTATGAGAAGGTTGGATAGAAATTTTGGTGGAGGGATGTAAGAATTTGGAGATCAAATCAAAGAGGGAAGCTCTCTAATTTGGGAAAGAACACTTTGTGAAGTAAAAGAGGCAAGATAGAATAAAATGAAAGGAAGGGAGGCTAACCTAGCTATAGTGGATGCTATTAAACCCTATTTGGGCCTCGAAGGAAAGCCCAATAAGGCCTCAACTAGTCCTCTTGGTTAATTTTAAGTTAGGTTCAAGTTTGGGTTCAAAATGGTTAAATTTAAGCTTCTAACTTAACCAATCTAACAAGTGGGATTAGTCTAAACTCACTAACTTAATTAGTTGGGTTTGTGGGCCATAACTAACTAATCTTGGGATCCCGTCTACAGTCTAAGCTACCCAGGTCACTAACACAAGTCGAAACAAAACGAAACTCAAATCCGACTAAACAAATCCCGTAAAATCAGTATTAATATATAAAAATTCCCAAAATATTAAAATATAAAAAATGACCAAAATTATAATACATCAATTTAAATATTATTAAAATAATCTAAAATTTACCAATTAAATAAAATTCTAAATAATTCAAAAGTCACAAAATGACCAAAATATCCTTAGCCTAAAAGTTGTAAATAGACATTCTAATCAAATGGTTAGGTCCCCATGGTCATGATTAGTCTCTAGGCTCAACAGTTCTCGGGTTCACTAGCTAACACATCAAAATTATAATTCACCAATTTTAAATAGTATTAAATTAATTAAAAATTTCTATAAATCATAAATTCTATTATTAAATAATAAACTTTTACAAAAGTTCAAAATTATCCTTATTTTAGAAAAGTGGGTGTTACAAGTCTACCCTCCTTAGAAAATTTCGTCCTCAAAATTAAGATGGTCGTACTTCTTCTAGAGTCTCGTCCCCAACAATCAAAGTCTCAGAACTTACCTAAATCATACAATTTAAAAGAATGGCATACAGTGTCATGGCATCCGGTGGCAGTTGAAAGTCTCATCTAGGTATACTAGTCATGCTAAACCAAAACGGTCATAGGATATCAAACATACAAGCAATCTGGGGTGCTAAACTGGAAAAGTTACAGAAACAATAAATCATCAAGGCTGTAAGGCAGTCTACCATCCCATATGAAAACTGGTAATTATCAAAAATAAAATAAAGATAACTAGTAGTTATCTATAAAGGGGTAGTATTCAAAGAAAAATCAAAATCAAAAGTATAAGGAACGAAAGTCAATATCATTGAAATCCAATCACAATATATATTAAGAAAATTTAGTCTCGATACGATCTAAGTTGATCAATTCTGGGTAATCAAGATTTGGACAATATCAAGGACAAGTCATCGAAGTCTGAGCACGAGCATACAAGGATGGAGATTCAGGTCACAATTAAATTTAATTCAATTGAGTACGACCCAATATATTAATATGATAAGAAAAGATGATCAAAGTCGATTGGTCGTGATTAAGGGAGCTATGATTCAATGATATTAAAAACTTTTAAAGGGTGATTCAAAGATATGGAATAAGTCAAATTTCTCCTTTTAAAGGGAAAACAAGAGAAAAGATTTCATAGGAAAGTCATGTTAATCATCTTCCTCTGATACTATCAAGTTTATCATTTGCCAATCATATTTTTATCTCACAAGTTCCAATATAAAAATTAACCTTTATATGACTACCATCAAAATTATATCTTTCCGTCATAAAGATTTGACCTTTCCATGATCACCATAGGCTAAATTTCTAAGTTCCGAAATATTATTCATGAAGCATACCCTTCTTACTAGGAATCAAAACTGACTACTTAATCATCATAAATCTAAATTCTTCTACCTTGTCCTAAATTGGATCCGAAGCCTCTAAATCAAGTTTTATGTAATCCTTGAACTTATTCAATTTACTCTCCTTGTATTATTTAAATCTAAACCCACTAGGCCTTACAAAACTTATTCTTCATTATAAATTCAACCTTCATACTTCCTTCAACGTACACCTTCAATATTATTCTCCTGAAATTTAAAATTTTCATAAAATCTCTATATTTTATATAACTCAAAATCCTTGCGTTCTTTCTGTTTCTAGCCATTTCTTACAATAACTTATTCAATTTCGTATCATCATTGCATATAGTTAAAATCGCTTCTCTATTACTAAATTTCTAAATTTAACATCATAGCCTTAAAGTGTAACATCTCAAGAATCAATAACCAAAATTTATCCAAGTTCTCAAAACTAATTTGACCTCGAATATCTTCATCAGTTATGAAATACATATATGAATTATTCATACCCAAAAGATTTCTCTAAGTATGATTGTTCCTAAATTAATAATATAACTCTCTTGATTTCATCCTCAAATTCAGTCGCATCTCTATCCCAAACCTATATCAAGGTCCATCATATTATACCCCTAGCAAGATTATCACAAGATAACAAATCAAGTCTTCTCCGAGTTAGATGATTTGCGTTACTTCCTCGACCTTTCGAAGGTGAAAAGATATGGAAATTCAAGGGTTTCAAAGTATAGCTGACAGAATTAGATACGAGACAGGTGATTGATGTAATCAGGACAGTTTTATTTATTTTTTTAAAATAGTAATACAAAAAATAATGGCAAGAAAGAAATAATGATAAAATCCGTTCTTCATCAACTGT